>VZRR01012119.1:645540-741805 GCA_013398015.1 Oreocharis arfaki
GAATCATATTCTGCCTATTGGCTGGCGTCTGCATGGCCAGAGAGAAGAAGGGCAAGGGAAAGAGACACCTTGCCAGATGATCCAGTGTTAGCAAAAATAAATATCTGCAGTTACCTGCCACAACTGGCAGCGCAATGAAAGAAATGAAAGAATATGTGTGCTCGGAAGATGTGCACCCAGCCAAAGATGTGCTTCCAGCCACGGCAACTTGCTCCAGAGCTCACACAAAGGTGAGCGTGGTGAGTCATGCAAGGAGAGTCAAATACAACCTTCCTCATGTCCATTGCCTGCGGTAAATGTGCTGGGAGTCTTAAGGAGCTGGTGTCACCTCCTGTGCAAGTCAACAACACTGACTGCACCTTTGCTTCTTTCCACCACCACTCGGTGCTGCCTTTGGGGTGCAGGAGGCCAGGTGCTGCTGCCATGGGGAGCTGCAGTGCCACAGTTTTGTGACCGTGGTGAGTCATGGCTCTGCATTTCTGTTTTGCACAGTCAAAGACTTGGGTTTCATGTTTATGCCTTTGAACAGAAACGAGACACAGCAGTCACAGCTCAGGAGTGGCTGTCCTCCAAGGGTCTGGTGACATACCTGCTGTGACTAACATGGGATCTTGCTCTTCCTGGAAGAAAAAGGAAGAGACTGGAAGGAGCTATGTGTCCCACAGGACAAACCAGTTTTCCCCAAGTCTCTCCTCTGCTCTCCTCAAGTCTGGGAAGTGCCAGAGTGCTGGGGATCACTCCAGATGGCTCCATGTGCAGGAGTAGGTTGCAGAGGTGTAGATGTCTAGGGCTTCTCCATGGTGCTGCCAGGCCGTGGGGGCAAATGTGGTGCCTGATGGTGATATAGTTACTGTGGGGAAGACCTGGGCTCTTCCAAAGGGCAGCCAAAGAAGCAGACACGTAACTGTACTTAGCATACAAGTGAGACAGCAGATTTCACTTAAGTTGGTTTTTGTTTTAGCCATGATTTTACAGACAGAAAAAGTTTCTTTTAAAACATTAGAGAAAATTGAAAACTTGTGAAGATGGGGGTTATTAACATAGTGGTCACTACAAATGTAAAATAGATCTTTCAGCTCCTTGCTTAATAAAAATGGTGCTTCTTTTTTTCTTCCATGAATCTTCTCAGTTGCATCTTCCCCCAAAGCTCTTGCCCTCACTGCCTCACAGTTCATCAATGCTGTTCTTCAGGCTATTTTATGCATGCACAGCTATATGTCTACTCATCTATATATGCTATTTATACATCTATATATAACACACAGCTATATGCATACATATCTATAAATAACAGAGTCAAGGACACAGATTTTTTGCCTCCTACAAAGCTGGCAATGTTCATGGTGATCCCTGTGCTGTCTGATCCCTGTTTGGACATCTTGTATGTTCTTTGCGTAAGCTGGGTTGCCATCATAACTGCTCCCTTCATCTGGATGGGGCAGCAGATACAGTGCTGCTACAGGTTGTACTTTTTAACAAGAAACTCCCAGTTTTTGCATGATTTCCCTTCCCTTCCCTTCCCTTCCCTTCCCTTCCCTTCCCTTCCCGCCTTGTGACTACAAAAACATGGACTATACAAGAGTCCTCAAACATCAGAAAGCAGTTAAAGTTCTTATTATCATTATAAGATCCCATGGACTTGAAACACCCAATTCATCATATTTCAAGGTTTTCAGATGAGCAGAACTGGAAGTGCATTATTTTGTCTGCAGTTCTCTGTTTAGAGAACCTTATTTACTATCTACCAATTACTTGGTAATTTCTTCTGCCTTCTTCATTAGTGACAATAAATGCCCGTTATGCTGCCTCTTTGGGTAGACTGGTTTAACTAATTTCTTCGGGCCATTACGTTTACTGGTAACCACTTGTCCAGCTTTGTATATTTTTTAATTCAAGCTTCATTATTGGTATGGTCAGAAATGCTTAATTTTTAAAGGTGTTAATTAATCTAAGAGCCTCTCTGCCACCATTTACTTCACATCAGATCTTTTGCATGTTTCCTGCTTTTACTGATTTTCTGTGCATATTTTAAGTGGAAGTAGATAGCATCTTCCGCGGACATCATGCCTTTTTGGTTCTTCCAAAAAGCAGTCACATGTAAGGGCAAAACTTATTCTGGTGGATAGAGCATAGTCTACCTCCTACTGTTGAGATTAATCCAGCTAATTTATTGCTTCTTGTTTACAGTCTGAAAGAGAAAAAGATCTTTTCCCATCAATCTTCTTGGCAGTCTCTAAAATGCACTATTTATTGCTCTCAAATTTCTGGTTAAATAATATTCAGTCACCTCTGCAGCAATTTCAAATGTAGAATGTCCCTGAGGACAGTTAGTAGTCAGCAATGCCTTTTCATTGTATGGGATGCCATAAATGACAAATGACAAGTGAAGACACCATTAAGCTTCATAATTTCCTTAGATGAGTTTGCCTGACACCTGTTTAAATTGAACACCAGCATTTGCAGAGTGAATACCAATTCTTTGCCTCAAGCCTTCATATGGATTTTACAGGGAGAAGTGTATTTTGATTGCACAATTAAAAAATTCCAGAAGGAAAAGCAAATTAGTGTTATGAGTAAACTGTGAACAATCATTGCATGAAACCAGCCTCAAAAGCTCTGCAAACATGCAGCCAGAGTAACTAAGGCACAGTAAAATCAGCCTTGGGGGATTTCAGCACACCCAGGAAGAACCTGCAGGTCTTGGTGCACCACACCAATGACCAGCGAGATACTTCAGGTCAAAGCCACACTGACCTCATCTCTTCACAAACAAGCTTGCTCCCCTCTCAGATTAAGAGGTCTCTAATGACAGCACCCTAATTAAATCTAGTTTGTTAGTGTGCAGCAGAAGTGATGGTTTGGTTAGTGGGCAGACGTACATTCCCAGATCCAGCTGTGCTTTGCCCAGTCTGGCCCATCTGGTCTCTTCTGACCTGGCTCAAGGTCACCATTACTTTGGCATTGCTAATGAAAAGGCTCCTTACCCAATTCATTCAAAACCACAAATCAGCAATTTAAACTGTGCACTTGAAAAATTTTTGAAATTAGTAAAAGAAGTGTAATTCCAAATATACTTTACAGCCATAAACCTGACTGAAATTTTTGTCACTCCAAGTTCCATACAAGGCCCCAGAGAGCCACACAGTTAAATCAGGCTCACACCCAAAAGTCAAGGTCATCTGACAGATTGCTGTCATGATTGATTTGGGTCTGATATCTCAAATATTTATTCTAATTTTAGACACCACTCACATGGCTCAGATGGGCGCATGCTTTGAGAGAATTCCCTTGTTCAACAGCCTGTCTCACGTTCAGTGTCCTCAATAGCAACACAGACTGAGGATTGTACATGTGAGCATAATTCAGCCTCCAAAACCCTTATCGGTAAGAACAAGTAAGAAAAGGAGAAATAAAGCAGAAGCAGAGGCTGAATTTTCAGAGTGGACTTAAAAAAACACTTGCTTCTTCGACTGTCATGAGTTAGCAGAACATTATAAATAACCAAATCCATGCACATTGCACCCATGCTGTCCCTTGTGATCAGCACAATTAATTAAAACATTTTCTGTAGCTGTGCAGCTGGGTAAGTGCATATGATTGCCTGTGCAGAGAATACAACAGGGCAGAGCCAAATCTTAGCTGCCACATATGGAACTCCTGCCTGAGGTAGAAGCTCCCTGCCCGAAGAGTGATGGGCTTAAAGGTGTGAAAAAAACCCCTCAAATCTAGCAGTACCAGTCACACTTGTGGTCAGTGCCATCCTTAGGAGTTCTACTGGTACCCAGTCTTCAGGTTTACTTAAAATACAAGTGTCTTGCTTATGTAACAAAAACATATTAAAGAGGTGGTTCATCTGTTTAAAATATTTTCTATTTTCAAAATCCTGGAAGGTAAAATACGTGTCCCTGCTAAGACAACCCTTTCTCTGCTCATTTACCCTTATGTGGCCTTGTTCAGACCATTCACATGGAAAGGGGTCTCCTTCAAGAAGTTTCTGATCTCTGTAGTTCCAGTGAAAGCAGAAAATTTCTCCCTGCAAATATGTTCCAGATCTGTCTCTCAGGAGCCAAGACTCAACAAAAATGAGCTGCCAGCTGCATGAAAGTTTTACATATGTAGCAAGAAGTGTAATGGAATGAGAGCAACAGTTTATTTGTAGAAGTAGAAGCAAGCAGTCTAAATAAATGAAGCAACTGATAATTGTTTAGACATTCAGAGGTTTTGTAAATGTTTCATTAAATTGATGGGATCAAATGCACCCTTCCAAATTTTTGGGACATAGGAATTTATGTATTTAGGCCCTTTAGTATATCTCTCTTCAGCATTTTGTTCCAAGCTAGGGAAGGCACTGAGACTTCTAGGTCTCAACTAACTACAGGTCCATGACCTTTGTGACCTTCAGTTTTGAAATTCAGGGAACACAAACCATCTCACAGCTATGCCCATAGACAATGTATGAGCTTGTAAAACTTCTGCTGTGTACAACTGCCATCGTTTATTGTCCTTCAGTGTTACTCAGGAGAGCCTAACCTAAAGGAAACATGTAAGTGCCTGCTCAGAAATTGGAATGTCTAGATCCAAAGCAAACCAAAGCTGAGGGCTGGAGACTCACTGCCTTAGGCTGTCCCTATGTTAAATTGTCTGATGCCCCCAAATGCAACACCTGCCACCACCATTCAGGAGAAGGTCAGATCCAGAGAACTCTCACCTTCTACAGAAATTCAAAGCCCACATAAAGTCAGATGCTGCCCTTCCACCTCCACTTTTCTCGGACAAAATCTCTTGAGGTGATTTCTTAAGAGCTCTGCCCACAATGCTGGCAAAAGTTGGACTATGTTGCTGGCACTGAGCAGCCAGCAGAAAACAGCAAATAATTCTCTTTATCAAAAAAATTGATCCTGAGTACAGATGTTTGGCTTATGCAGCTTGGTTGGGGAAAAACCCAGAAAATGCATCCTCTATTCACCTGGCTGGAGTTGCTAGCACAAGCTCAGGTGGGTCAGGCCAGTAATGGGAGTTTCTGTGAAAATGAAGCCAATCTTCAGAAAAGGGTCTGTATTTTCTTCTGCCTCTGCCTTGGTTAGATTCACATCCTGTGCCCTTGCTGCCAGTGCACAGGTGAGAAATGGAGCAAGTGCTGGCTGGGTATGTCCCAATATCTGTATGGTGTTTGTTTCCTTTATGTTTGGCTTTCAGCTGGGAACTGAACAGTCCACAGAGCTAACGGGGTACAAATTCCTTTGCTCTAAATCCAGAGAAAGGAGGTAGATAATCAAGACCTCACTATTATCTTCATATTCAACCTGTGGTTCCAACCTTGTGCTCTTGGGATCACCTGAGGTCTGAATTCTGTTTATTAGAAAGCCATGGACAACATGAAGACTCTCTTACGGAGACCAGACTTTCTGATAAAATGTGGAATCCCAGGAAAATAAAAAGATGTTTTATTTTGAGATAGCGCAAACAGTAAGCTAGACTACAGAAAAGAATCATGGAACAAATCTGAAGGGGCACCTTTTCCCTCATCAACAATTGCCTTGTTTGTAAGTCAGTGAGCTCAGAGCAATATTTTTCCAGAAAGACCAGCCTGCCAATACTGATCAGTTAACGCCCTGGAAGGTTCCTCTTTTGGTCACGTGACAAAACAAATGACATGACTATGATAAAGCTTCCCTGCAAGTCAAGGATGCATAGAAGTGCACCGACTGCACACTGCAATAGAATGTAACAAAATCAGGTGTAGAGGTGACACGTGTTACTGCCAGATGCTGAAGACAAGGCGGAAAGGGTGGCAGGGTGTGTTTGTTGTGTTTCTCTGGAGGGATAAAATGAAGATTATAAAGGTCAAAAGAGGATTCTGAGACTGTAAGAGTCATACCTCTCTTAAGCAACACTACCAAATGTCTAGTTATTGAAATATGAGAAGAACAAAGCACAATATCAAAATGCCCATTACCAGCCTTCTGCATCAGCAGCCTCATAAATCTAAAATCAAGAAAACTGTTGTGAGAAACTGAGGTAATATCAGAGCCTCTTCATGTGTTTAAAGATGCACCTACAAGGTAGAATGAGAAAATTACTAACACTTGCTTGATCCATTCACTACTAAGAGACACCAACATTGAAAAGAAGTGCGGATTGCACAGGGGATAGGGAAGTTCTGTTATCACCCAGTATGGGTTAATTAATCCCTAACATCACATGAAGTGGTGAGGGGAGCTCGAGTGTCCGTCTTTGCACCAGGTAAGGGCTGTACTTGCTGCTACCAACCAGACAGAAGAACTTATTCTAAATGCACGTTAAAATAACCATTTTCATCCTCTTTATGGACAGGGCCAACAAACTCCTAGAAGTTATAAAATAAATGTGATGCCTCCAAAGCAATATTTCGGTAACCCAGTTAGCTCTGTAGTATACACAACACCAAACATAGGAGATTAAACTTTTAGCACACAATTTCTATTAGCTGGCAAATAATGATCTTTGGCTTTCAAAGCTTTGGCAGGGAGCCATTTAAGAATTATAGGCTGAGCTTTGAAAGAAAATGTGTTTTGAAATCCCATCTTTATTAGTTGAGCTATCATTATTACTATTCAATTATAGTAGAAATGTGCAGCTTTCATACTGCAAAATGCCACTTCAAACTCTTTCAACAGGATTAGATGCAATGTCACTTTCTCTATTCAGGCCAGTTCTTCAAGATCCCAACATGCCCCAAAATCCCCTGAAACCTACTGACAATGCAAACCGGAAGGGATGAGACATCTAAGAACAGCAAAAAGGATCAGAAAAGCCTTCCTTCCAATTAACAGTGGGAATAATTAATAACAGTCAAAAATTCCATTTCTGCTGGATTGTTGCTTGGAGAAAGACAAGCCAACAGGACAGACTCACCCTTTTACAGGAATAAGAAAGAATAACAGTCAGAAAAGAGTAATTCCTGATAAAAAATGCTGAGGACAAGAAGAGGTGGGAAGAGTATTGAGAAGGAATCATCTGTTTCAGTAATACTGCCTTGTTGATCTTCCCTCCCTCTACCATGTGGTTTCTATTTTGTTGTATTAATCCGTGCTTCCCCTCCCTACATTTTTTCATGTGGTTGCCAGTTTGAGGTCAACGAGTACTAAGAATGGACCGAAAAGAATTTCCAGGATGTTTTTTAAGACTATTAATAACTGTAGCAGCTATTCAAGCAAACAGCACTTCATGTTCATTGTACTCCAGGGCGTAAAATCATCACTTGAGGAGGCTGATTCAGAGTTTCCTCACATTACAAGTTGTACAGACAGTCAGGTACAGCATAGGATGCTGGAGGCAAGATGTCACTTCCAGTGGGACGCTGAAAAATGAGGAGCCAATACTGTACACATCAATGGGGACATTTTCCAAAGGTGAGAAAACTCCAGAGACACGTCTCATAGAGGATTTTTAAGTGTTGCCACTTACAGTACTGCACTTCCTAATTTCCTACCACCCAACACAGTGGCATTCTCCAAGTCCTAAGGTGTGAGGTATTGCTCAGCAACAAGCAGCAAGACTGAAGTACCTGTAAGTGAGATCTGCAGAAGGCAGCCAAGCCAGCAGACTGCCAGAGTCTACAGGGAGAGGTGGCACATCTGGAAACCTGTGATTAAGTTTCATCAGTACTGAGTCATGAGAGCCTGAGCAGCATCCCTCACCACAGTGATGCAGCAGGACTCATCAGGGCCTCGAAGGAGAAAGGCACTGTGAAACCCACCGCGCGATGAGTAAAGTAAAAAAGATCTGACAAGCGATATTCAGGACAACACACCTCAGAATTACACCAAAGCCTTCCATGGGACAGACCACCAACTCTGCTGATGATCAAACAGGGCAGAATACCATAGCTTCTCAAGGCCCAGTACACTGCTTTATTAGATATAATGGGCAAATAGCAAAGACACAGTCTCATTCGTAGCTATCTTCTATGTGAGGCCTAACATGGCAGACATGCTCTGAGAATGCCTCAGATTAGAAAAAAAATAGGAAAAAAAAAGCCTAGAACATGAGAGAGGCCATGGAGGAGATGACCTGAGAACCCCTTAGAGGCCCAGGCATGAGGCAGCCTGGAGATGCCAGGTGTGGCTGCTCTCACACAGACAGATGTCTCCATTTATGTGTAATCCCCTCTGCTTCCAAGGGGATTAAACGTCTGACCTTGCAATACTTAAAACAGGGCCCAAAGTCTATTTTGAAGCTGATTTTTGTAAATTGGAATATTATGCCTATTAAAAAAGAAGAGACTAAAACTTGCACAAGAGGAAAAGAAGCACTATTTCAAATTTTAGAGTGATGTACAAGGGCATAAATCACATGTCAGAAGAGGAAAATCAGCAAATAAAATGATGAATTCAAACCAAGAATAATGTGTGCAGTATCCTACTCCTCCTACAGACAGCAGCTTTTGGGCACATAGGACTTTCCAGCATCCTAAGAAATTATGCAAATTACTTATTTTTTTCCCCAAGGCTTTGCCTTGAGTTTTCCTTATTGATTTTGTAATTCAGAGGATAAATGAAAAAACCAAATGGACATTTAGAATGGATATTCATTTTCTTTTTTGTCTTCCCTGAAAATGACACAGTTAAGCAGAAGGAGGATTACAAACACTTGTGGATTTTTTTTGAGATACAAAGTTAGGTCTGATATTTATATAAGCACTAACACACCTGATCTGAATCTCAGAAGTTTCCAAACTCATTTGCAAAAGTAACCAGAGACAAGAAGTGACCCAAACCTGTAGCTGACATAGCTAGACCTGAAGGGTGATGAATTTGGGCTTCCACAGAAGGAGGAACAAAACTCCAACAAAAAATGTGTCTAAAGATACAGTTGAATTGTTCCTTCTCTGAAGGAACTGCTGCCCTTTCTCTTTTTCACTTTTTCTTCCACTTATGGCTCTGAAGAAGTGTTTCAGGCTTGTATATATTGCACTAACTTACCCCAGCTAAGAGCCTGATCCAGGCAAAGAAAAACAATGGAGCAATTTTTCTGGTTGATGGCTGCAGAAATAGAAGATGAAATCATAGAATCATAGAATCGTTTAAGTTGGAAAAGTCCTCTGAGGTCATCGAGTCCAGCTGTCAACCCAGCACTACCAAGTCCACCACTAAACCATGTTCCCAAGTACCGTATCTACATGGCTTTTAAACACCTCCAGAGAAAGTGACTCCACCACTTCCCTGGGCAGCCTATTCCAATGCTGGACAACCATTTTGGTGAAGAAAATTTTCTTAATATCCGCTCTAAACTTCCCCTGGTACAACATGAGGCCATTTCCTCCTAGTATCGCTGGTTAGCTTGGAAAAGATACTCATCTCCACCTGGCTACAACTCCTTTTCAGGTAGCTGAGAGCGTGATAAGGTCTCCCCCTGAGCCTCCTTTTGTCCCTCAGTTGCTCCTCATAGGAGTTGTGATGTCTCTGGCCATACCCCACCATAGGCAATGCCATGGGGAGCTACTTACTCTTTTTATGTCGAACACTGGCAGTTGCATTTCCTGCCCACTGCCTCAACGACTCACATTTACCAGATTCTGCTAATTTTAGGAGTAACTTCGGTGTTAAGTGAGCGCTAAATACAGTCAATCAACAAACCTGGTTTACTCCTTTACCCACTCTCTCCAACACCAGAAGGCCTGGGGCAGACTCCCTGGGGCAGAGCACAGGGAGCAGCTGAGCTGAGGCACCGAGTGTTGCAGAGCTCACATGTCCCAGCAGAACGGGAATAGATACTGCACTGCGCTGGGATGGGAATTTCAGTTGCCAGGCTTTCCTTCAGGCTTTTTCATTACCTTGGACAAGTTATTTAACCAGTGTCCTGAGGGCCCAAATTGAAAGTAAAGCAGTGGTAATCCTTTTCAGCAACTGTGCTGCTTGGTCTTTCCTAAAAGTCCCTGAGGCTAGGGACTTTTTCTCACTAGAGCTTGTTCCAGCCATGATCCAAATGTGGAGCTGAATGCCTGTGTGGTTCTTCTCTAATCTACTGGGCAACACACTCCCACGCAGAGGAGTGCCCGTTCCCCTCTCCTGGTTAACTCTCCTTTATTTCCCTCTGTATCTATGCAATGACTGCTCCAAAGCATTTGCATTTCAGCTGGTCCAACATTCCCGACATTATTTACTCATGTCATTGGAAATCTAATGGCATTTTTTCTAGAGCACAGACATGTTTTCATTAACTGAGGTTAAATTCCAGCTAATGCCATTACACGATTCCTACCTTCACTGGCAATTGCAGGGGAGTTAATATTGCATTTTCAATTCCTGCCTTTAAAAATGAGACAACTGTGTTGTTTCA
Source organism: Oreocharis arfaki (assembly GCA_013398015.1). Lineage (NCBI taxonomy): Eukaryota > Metazoa > Chordata > Aves > Passeriformes > Paramythiidae > Oreocharis > Oreocharis arfaki. The sequence goes on from VZRR01012119.1 coordinate 655,861, forward strand.
AATTGCTCTGTGTGAAGCACATTCCCTCCATAGTTTTAGAAAATCTGGGAAAGCTTATGAGACATGATAAAGGTCAACTGAAATCTATTCCCCATTGGATATCTGTAACAGTGTCTCCATTGAGATCTTTGTGGTGAAGCTTTGGGCGCTGGTGTGTACATGAGTGTGAGCGTTCAGAGGAAGGCTGGCAAGAGCCATCATGTTTTGGGAGGAGGAACAGGACAATATTATTATGATATTGTTGTAAGTGAATCTGAAATAGATTTTATATCCTCTGAGCTAAACTGTAAGAGGAGTTCCAACGGACATGGCAAACAAATTTTGCTCACCTGTAAAAAGCCAAACATTATTGCAGAGATGGATGTAACCATAAGTCTGGCTTGGTATGCTGTTCTCATAGCTGCAGAGAGACAGCCCCACTCTACCTCCCCTTAGCACAACGGGGCAATATCACACTTCCCTTGGGGGAAACCCCTGCCCAGTGCCTCTCTTCAGGCTGGGTCTCTCCAAAAGCTCAGCCCCCGCAGGTCCACTTCTAGGAAGCAGAGCAGAGATGAAGGTCCTTCTTTGGCAGTCTTGGGGACAGAAAGGCCGAAGTGCCCAGCCCTTTACACTGCCCATCCGTCCCCACATGAGCCCAGAGTAGACACAGTGTACAGGGAGTATGGGGTGCAGCACTCCATCCTGCCTCCAGTAAATCCACTCCTAGCTATCACAAATAACTTTTTGTGGGAGGTCAAAATGAGTGGAACAAGTTTCGGTCAAGGGCACCACATTTTCAGATCAAAAGCATGCATTTATATCCTGAGTAGATTAGATTAGGATTCAAGTGGATGCGGATCTGCAGTCAGGATGACATTTCCTGTTGATTTTTCCTAACACTTTTCAGGGCAGAAGTCAGATACATGTGGCTGATGGGTTTTCTGAAGGCATGATATAATCTTCGCTATATAGATGATGGAGTTGAGATGCCTAGCACCAGAGCCAGAATGGTGCTTCATTTCTGTCATCCTTGATGGCTAATCACTTCTGAGGCTTGTGGACTCAGACAGGTACCAGCCACCGAGCTGGCCTGATTTACAGCTGCAATTAATTTTATTTTAGGCAGGTGATTGCTCCTTCTGTTTCACTGACTTTTCATTCCCAGATTTTGGAAGACCACAATGGCTTTTTATGTTACTTGGACTCTGCTTCCTCAGATTCTCACACAAACGTTTAGCACAAAGCACAGACTGCTCTTTCCTCAGCCATCTGGCAAACTGAAATCAACAATTTTCCAAAAATCAGACATCTGAAAATAATGTTAATGTATCCTAAGGCCTTTATATATACTGAACAAGAGTACAGGCAAGTTGGAATATGGAGAACGGGATGCTGGTAGGGCACACCATTCATCTTGCCCGTCAGGATCCCTAAACAATCAGACTAAGGCTGCAAGATCATAAACACAAATCTACCCTCTCCTAGAAAGCCAATACCTCCTGCAGCCCAGCATCTGCTACACCAAAGATCAGGCATGGAAACTGGTTTTTTTTTAATGGATTTATGCTGCCAAACAGAAATAGAAATGTACATTTATATACACACATGCATGCACACATCTATGCCTGGGATGTGGATTGTTGCTGTCACATTACATCCTCCTTGCCTTGGCAGTAAAGCCTTTCCAGCTAAAATAATTTGTAGGGTCCATAATCAACACCTTTATCAGACAGGGCTGGAGAGCCTGTCTTGGTGATGTAACAGACTCCAGTTTCCTGGAAGATAGAAGGTTTAGATAAAGCTGGCAGGAAGGAGAATGATAAGAAAAAATACTGACTTGTGAAAGGATTTCTTCTTCCGTGTGACACAGCTACCCGAGGAAAAAGAGAACATAATTTCAGCTTCATGGAGCCCCCAGTCATCCCAATGCACAGTGACACAGGAGGAGGAAGCTACCGCTGTGTTTAACACCAGTGGCAGTCCAAGAGGTGAACAAAACCACAGTCTGCATTCAAGGCACCCAGCTCAGAAGGATGTATACAATATGCACGCAATAAACCTGCACTGTACATGTGTTTGTGCTTTTCATATTTACCTGCACAGCACAACACAGTCCCTTGTAGTTCACAGAGGTCAACTGCGAGTCTATCAGGAGTTCTGCTTTTGCAAGACTTCTCCGAAGAGGAATACTCATGCAAAACATTTAATGGGACAGTCACAGTAGTACTGAATGATGAGGACTGAGAAACTGTGCAACAGCAAGCGAATTGACATTTGGTAGAATTTTTGTCATCCTAGACCACTTTCTAAATGGAAGACTATCTTCACACAGAGGATCATTGCAGCGCAAAGATATGAAAATTCTGTCTGATCCTCTCCCCGTATAAGAAATTATTTTTTGATTTGTTAAATTTAAACAAACATTTTTCAAAAGATTTTCCTAGCACAGCTTTTCTAAAAAACTACAGCAAAATCAGTGCTTAATATTGTCATTCACAGTATGTGGCACTTTTTCCCATGCATCAGTTCTGCCAGCAAAACCCCCAAACAACTACATGCAGAGCAGCAAGTACTTCACTTTTACCCAGTCTGCGACATATCTACATGTTTATGCCATGATTTGTGTATGTGGCCACCCAGAAGGCTCACGAACAAATAACTAGAGACAGCAGTTTCTGCATTTCCAACTTCCATTCCCTTCTCTCTGAATGTATCAAACCACCATGACGTGCTGGCTGGATTCAGCCAATCCCCAAAGTAAAACTGAAGGGTTAAATTCCCACTGAAGATGATGGGTGTTTCAGTGTGCTGGGGACATACTGGTACCTCTCCATTATCACTGTACCCCTTATCTGGTAACAATAACACAACTATTGAAAGGAAACAACACCCTCTTTGTCAACATGACTTTGCTGTTAGAATGGTTTTCATAGCTTAAGAAATGCTGGGCAAAATCGATCCCAGAGGAGGATATCATCGCTGTCCAGCCAGCAAGGATAAATTATCATCAGCTTTCAAAAGCAGCAGTCTATCTTTCCAGTGCTGGGAGCCAAGCAGATGGATGCCTGGATGGATAGTGTGGGGGTAGCCATAGTAACCATCATCCTGTGAAGCTCCTGCTCACATCTCTCTATCTATCACTGCTGGGGAATAAATCCAAGGCTCGCCGCCAGGGTGCTGATATCCGGTCAGACCTTTGCCTCCCAGCTCCAGCTGGGGTTTCCATTTCTCTGCAGCCATTTTCTGATCTCACCTCATGTGTCCTCGCTTTACGGATTGAGAGTAAAATTCAGTCCCGAGGGAAGATGCCTCGAGCAAGCATCTTCCCTGCTGCTGCAGCCCACATCATGTGGGGATGTACTGGTGCCTTTTACCCTCTGCTGGGTGCAGGAAGCCCCTCAGCCTCCCCTGAGCCAGGTAAACAACTCTCCTGAACTCACCTGGAGTACTGCATGGCCCATGAAGAGACATTAGGGTTGACCCAGCTCCCAGGTTGGGTGTAGCCCATCAGCATTCATCGAGAAACACACAAGCACAAGCAGCTTTGTGCTGTACTGGCTCCTAAGGGAGTTGGCTGGAGGGTGCTCTCATGCAAACACCACTCTGGCTCATCAGAGGGGATAATAGACCTGTGAGGCAGCTGCTAGGTCTGGATGTGGGAGAAGACTACTCTGACAATGGCCCATGGTGTTATCCACCTTCATTCTCACTTAAGGTTTTATCATCATTTTCATCAATGGCAAAATTCTCCTCTCAGAGCAAAACAACACATGAGTGATACCTGAGGCAACTCACCCAACTGCCCTGGATGCATTCAGAATGTGCTTGCTGAAAAGCAAATATAAACACTTGTATTAAGCTAGAAGACTAAAGCCTGGTCCTATTTTGGAATCAGGGAATAGCTGAGACTAGAACTAACCTCTGTAGACAGTCTAGTCCCATCCCTTCATCCTTTTCTATAGCCTTTAGTTCATCGCTGAAGGCAGTGTTGAAAGCCTTGCTGAAGTCAAGATAAACAACATGCTGCTCTCTGCTCGTGCTCCGAGCCAGTCAATGCACTGCAGAGGGCTACGGGGATGGCCAGACGTGATCTTCACTTTGTAAATCCATGCTCACTGCTCCCAGTCACCTTCTCTTCCGCCACACATTTAGAAATGGCTCCCAGAATGATTTGCTGCATCACCACCCCAGAGATCAAGGCGAGACTGACTGGCCTGTAATTCCCTGCATCCTCCTTCTCACCCTTCTGGAAGAAAGCAGGACGTCTGCTTTATTTTGATTCTCAGTAAAGTCCCCCAGTTGATGTGACCCTCCAAAGACAATTAAGAACAGCCTCACAACGACATTGTCAGCTCTGGCTTCATCTGTTAGGTTCCATAGGCTTCTGTGTGTCCAGTTAGTTTAAATGTTCCCTGTCCTGATCTTCCTCCACCAAGGTAAGTCTTTCTTGCTCTAGACTTTCCCGTGGTTTCAGGAAACCTGAAATTCCTAAAGGCAAACCTTAACCGTGAAAAACAAGAGAGCGAATATATGAAGACCTGAGAATGTCTGCAGCCTCCTTCTGCAAACTTGCTTGAATCGAGGTGTATTTTCTTTGTCTGAAGATACTCTGAAAACCAGAGCTAAGCCACAGTCATATTAAGTGACTGCCAGCTACTGCTGGTGACCTGATCTACCTTCAGGAGGTTAATTGGCACAGCAGTCACCTGGAGTCAGGCAGTACCACTCTCTGCAGCTCCGCCCTTCGAACAGTCCTTGGACCTCAGCCAAAAAAAAATCAAACTACTTCCAATTCAGTTTTGGGAACTGTGAGAATTTGTTAATTTCAAAGCTTGCTGACAATGAGTAGATTGGGTTAGACAGCATGTTTTGAACAGACTAATCCAAGTTTTCCCAGCACTTGGCTCCAAATACCATTGAATTTATTAGCATGCACTGAAAGGGCAGCCATAAATTACTGCATGCATTATGGTTGTCACCTCCTTCCTTCTCACCCTTGTGAAGATTTGGAACTGGCTAGACCATGACAGGTTTACGAGTGGAAGAGAGCAGGTAAAGGGAGTTGGAAACCACCCATCATTACCTCACAGCAGGAAGGGCAGGGGCTGTGCAGCCCTGCTTACTCGCCAGCACTGCAGCTGCATGCAGCCCTCCTGCTGCCAGCACGTGGACCCTGCTGCATGCTGCCCCTCATCTTTCCATCAAATAAACAGCTGAATGTTTAAATTTATTTATAGATTTACTTTGCAAGGTATGCATCTGAAGTTAAATCCCCTCACTTCAGTGGAATGGCTTCTTCTGCCTTACTCTTTGTTTTTCCTTTCTCCCCCCTCACCTGAGGCTTGCAAAATTACATTTGTGAAGCACAGAGGTGTTAAGCAAGGAGCACTGAGAAAAGGAAAGCTTACAAACAAATGAATAATTCCTTATTCATAGCAGGGTTTGAATAATGGTCCCTAGAACCACACCTGAGAAAGGAGGAGAAAACCAGATATTGAACAGATGCTCATTAGAAAAGCACCAGCCATCCCGAGCCCTTAAAGACACAGGAGTTCTGTGGGGGGAAAACATTGCTAGACCATGTAATTAAAGGCTGTATCAGAGTGTCACAGGAGGCTGCAGCAAGGATACCCTGGGTTTGCAAGCCTGGCACTCTTAAAACACAACTGCTTGTCATTTTCTGGGGTCAAAAAGCAGGAATCCAGGCCCCCCAGGACACGAACTATGCTGTGCATGGTTCCAGGGACATATTCGTGGGACCTCTGCCACTTGATCCAACAGGAGAGCTGGCAGCAGCATTTGATATCCTCTCACTTGCACGCAGAGTTGAGGTGAGATGCTTTGTGCTGGCATGTATCTGAGCTCCTCTGGCGTTTGCCAGCAGTAAAAAGGACCCTGAAGTGCCAGACACCAGTGTGACTCCCTGGGTGTTTTGCTGAGGCCAGTATTGTGTCTCCATGTGCCTTACCTGCACAAGTATACAGTTCTGCCAGCATGTTTTAACACGGGTGAAATGATCTATTCCTCTCTGGCTCCATTTTGGAGAGCAGTGGAACTGCTTTGGCAGCAAGTTTGGTATGAAAAATCAGCTTCACGCGGTCAAAATGAAAAATTTAATGTCTGATGGGTTTCTCTGGCACAGCCATCAGCAGTTTACAACAGAGATGCATGACAAAAGCATTGAGCAAACCAGCCCTGCCCTAAAATAATAATGTTCAGATTGAGATGCCGTGATTTTATTGCCGGTTTTGTGGAATACAGGTGCTGAGAGGGCATGACTGATCTCCAGATGTGCTGGAGAAGGAAGAGCAATTGCTGTTGGATTGTAATCACTCCCAAAGCTTTCTGCAGAGAAACACTGAGAGAGAAGGCATTTTTGTATTCTAGTGAGATGTAAAAACAGCACAAACATGGACCAGTGGGACTAGCTTTCTCACTCTGTGTCCTGCAACAATTTTGACTCTGGTTAATGGAAAATGAGTCTTGTAAGCTAATGAATTCAAAATTCAAAAGAATCCACTGGGAAGTTCCCAGGAATTAAAAAACCCATGAATCTGCTGTTATTTTCTGGGTTTACTTTTACTCCTTAAAGCTCTGCACCACACTTGTCAATCTATACAAATCATCAACACCTCTGCCACACCTAACTGCATCTTCTGTGGGTTTAATGGTAGCTTTTAGCGTACGGCATGAGCTGGGGAAGGTACAAAGCCACTTTTCTGCAAGGGTGAGGAGAAGGAAAACCATTTCTTGGAAATTTCCTCTCTCCAACATGTGAAATTTATTTCCCTTTCCCCCAGGTCTCCCCAGGAGGCACCCCTGTGGCTCTAGGGAAGCCGATTCTTGCTGCAGTACTAGGCTCATCTTGCCTCCTCAACTTGGTTATCTTCCCTGAGCCAAAGCCTTGGCTTCTGCAGCTCTGCTCTGAGTCACCCTTGCAGCACTGGCTGTCAAAGGCAACAAATTTAATGCAGAAATTTCTGGGCTGCTGTTTTTTGTTTTCTTCGTTTTGCCTTCTCCCTTCCCTTTGTTTCCATTCTCAGCATGAGTGATGAACCTGCAGAGATGTTCTGCACCTACGGATTTCCTGTGTGACTAGCTTTAATGTAAGGGAGTAAATACTGCAGGTCTGTCTACCAGGAAGAATAAGTAGTTCTGTGTGTGTATATATAGATATACACACACCAATATAATTATATGTGTATATAGAGAGGGAGCACAATGTAAGTACACACAATTACAAGTAGGTAAATATAATGGAACATCTTGAACCTAGTGGAAAATTTCTTTTTAAAAAAATGTTAAGTTTTCAGTTTTCACTGATGCATTGAGCATCTGCAAAAACAGCCAAGTGCTCATTTTAATAGCAAACTAAAATACCACAGACTTCCTCTTTGATTCAAATAACTGTATGAAAGAGTTTCCCCAAGATAAGGTTGTTTGCTTTGGGAAACAAAAGCCTCTGTTTGCCTGGAACCCGAGTGCCGATGCTTTCTCTGGGCAGCTGATGCCGCAGCCCCAGCAGAAGCAGACGGCTCACGGTGCTCCAAGGCACAGCTTTGATCTGTGCCGACTGGTCCCTCCAAAACTGCTTTGCACTTAGCTTCTACGTGGAGTGAGGATATTCTGAGATCCCCACGGGGACCAGGGTGTTTTCACAACCCCGCCTGCACCCTCTGAGAGCCAGGCGTCTCTTTGCTGGCATGCAGAGGGGTGCACTGGCAAACCGGAGCAGCTGGGAGCTGCGCTGTTGGGGTGAGACACTTCCAGAGACACATTATTTCGTAGACACCTTGCAAACTGGGGGCCACCACGCAGTTATCTTCTACACCAACACACGATTTACCTTAGCCATGAAAGGTACAGGTGAGATCCAGCCTCAGTACAGCTCAGTAACTAATGCAAGACAAACTGTGCTAGAGACACACCATGTATCTCAGAAACAGACCCCACTGGGCCACTGCGCCCACTAGTTTGCAGCAGCTCAGCTCTAGTAGTCACCAGGCTGCTGTATTTATGCCAGGTGAGAATCAAATGCAATAATTAGCTGTAAGCCTCCGATGTACCATGCAAAAAAAAATTGTCCAAGTTTTGAATAAACTACTTCTCAGTATATGTACCTGTAGGAAATAAATATGGTTTGGAGTTTTTCTAGAATCCTCTAGCAAGAGGATGGATATCCATGCTATGGTACAAAAACCCACCATCAAAGTCCCCATCATCACCAAACTCTCAGCTTTTGGGACCCAAAATCCAATTCATTTCCGAAGTGTAAGAGAACACAAGCTACCTACTGCCTCACAGACATTTACACCTGGATTCCTCTTCCCTTTAAAAGAGATACGAGGAATATTCCAAGAAAAGGTGTATACAGAGGTGTATCCTTCAAACCACGCACTAGTTAGGATTACGAGTGGTGCTGGCCTCATTCTGTTATTGCTGCTTTGTATCACCAAGCCAGCTGGACACAGACTTAGGATGGTGTATTAGCTAACCTTTAAATAAAAAACACAGTCACATTTAACTGGAACATCTTGCTCCAGTCTCATGTTGCCATCCCTTTGAGGTGCAAGCTGGCTTCCAGGGAGTTGCCCTAACTCATATCAGGGCTCCACTTTGTCCTGCAGAGAATGAGAACACACCGTTTTAATAACTGTGAGTATTGAAAGGATGCCGTAGATCAGCCTGGGAAAGGGTCAGCAGGAAAAATCCAACCAAGCTGCAGTTACTACTTGCCTTCTCTTCAGCCCCTATACAAATACCAACTCCCTGAGCACAAGTAACATTTAAGTGACTACTACCATCTGACTTCCACCTTACACCACTTGCATACCCCTCGTACACTGGATAAGTGGCAAGTTCAAGGTGGGGAGGACTCTGTGGCTGCCCATGTTACCATCTTCATGTCATCTTGGAAGGAAGAGATGTTCTCTGAAATTTACAGGCAAATTCACTATTCGTAACTTATTTTCCCCTTTCCAGCTCAACACCCCCCCCACCCCCAAATATGCACCATTTTCAACCCAGCTGCCAACACCAATGCAGCCTATTCGTACCACCTGTTTCTCAGGTAAGAAAGCAAATTCAAGTTATCTGCCTGATCCCAGCCTTGCTGAAGTTGATTGCAATGCTTGCTAACCCAGTCTGACCCTGTTGCACTCCCCAGCATAATTTCCACCAACTTCAAAGAGGTCCCAGGGCTGGCGCAATGACTCCTGTGGGCTTGGCACCAGGCTTTAAATCACTGTACAAAGTCACTTGAGAAGCTGTCGGCAGTCAGAAATGAGTCATTAGTATGCTGCCAACACAGTATTCAGTGACAAAACCCAGCTGCCACTGTAGTCGAGAATGCAGTTTCTTCAGCACTACTGTAAGTCTTATTAGCATAGAAATCAAGTGTATGTATGTAATTGAATTTCTTTGTCACATCCTACTATGAGATTTTCCATCAATCCTGATTGTTACTAAATTTGAACTAACAGCCCATATTTGCACTTAAGCAACATCTGAAAGAGGACTACACAAAGAAAGACTTTCCTAAGTCAACACATCCTAGAAAACAGCAGCTGTGCAAAGGCAGAGGCAAGCAATATTTCATTTTCCTCCCCATAACACTCTATCTCTTGGCACCTCCGCTTTAAATCTGGGTTCTGCTGGCAGCTTTGCATTTTCTCTCTGCAGAAAAGAGCTGCAACGCAGCCGGTGCGAGAGCAGGGGCTGTCCCCAGCAGGAGAGTCTGTCTGCAGAATCTGTCAGGATGTCGTGGTGCTGGTTACTGTTGACTAGGAAGTGAGATAATGCTGTAGGTAGAGTTCATTTTAGGTCACCGGTAAGCTCAGCTCTTGGAATAAAAAGAAGGAATAAAGCCAAGAGGGGAATAGCAAAAGTGTTGAGGAACATAATTTCAGGGGCATAGGAAATGACATAGGAACATAGGAACGGCTGTTCAGAGGTAAAATGAGTCTCAGAAACAAATACATGGGTTGTCTCTGCAGGTTTGGGGTGTGCTGGGGGTAGGTAAGGATTGACTAATCTAGCCTGGATTGAGAATGCAGACACCATCACCATGGCTGACTTTTCAGTGGTTATTTCTCAAGGGACCACATTAATCCAGTTGAACCTCCTAGCCATATTTTCCCATGTTTTCCGAGCACAACTGTGGTCTAAACCACAGATACTTGGTGAAGTGGAAAAGAGATGGTGAGCAAGGAAACTAAGTATCCTCTCTCTGTACAGATGGTAATTGTAGACCTTGATTAGGCTTTGTTGTTAATGACTGTGTTGTGTACACATCCCTCCAGCTTTGCTACTACTACAACACTTCTCCAAGTTCACTGTCTCAAGCAATCTACAAAGTCATCACCTCTTGCCCATGAACTCAAGAAACCGAGTCCTATAAACCCCAGGCAGCCTTGTACTGGAGAGGGGCCGGAGCCAGGGCACGAGACAGATCCAAGGACCAAATGTAGAGCCACTCTGAAAAATGTCACAGTTCATTCTATTGCAAGACCCTGACATGAGCCAATTTCCCCTGAGATGGCCACAGATTTTCAGGAAACATGACTGTTAATCCTACAGCTCTCAGGACCTTTGTAAAGCAGGATTTTGCTCCTGGTTTTTTGTTGTTGTTGTGGTTTCTTGGGTTTCCTGTTTTTTATGGTAATAGCTGCAATTAAATAGAGACAACAAGGGCAGAATAATTTTAGTATTGGATGCTCTGTAAGTAGCAATACACTGTCAGATTTTTTCCCAGTATTTTGCAAGGCCATGGGATACTAGTATTATGGAACAGGTATCATCACTGACTGATGGAAATGGGCAGACACAGAGTTCACTTCAGGGTCCAAAAGTTCCTGCTGAATTTTTTCTTCCTCAAGCAATAAGCCCCAAGATCAAGTGTCTTCTAAATCAGTCAGAAGGAAGGAGTGAGCTCCTTTCTCCCCTGCTACAGCAGAACAGAAACATCAAGGGACAGCTAATTCCCACCATGAGCCATGACCCTGAGCCTTGTCCTCCACTGGGCAGCCCCGGGATGTGACCAGGATGGACATTCTCTGTAGGGAATCATGAAGAAGGAAGGGAGCGGGGAGGCTGTGTGTGTGCAGCATTAGCATTAGCTGTAGTTTCCATCCATGCTGCCTATTAATTACTTCACTTTGGTCAAATTGTGTCACTGTGTCTCCCTTTGGATTGCTATAGGATTGGCTTTTGCTCCAGCCTGGATTTATCATTATTTAATTTTTCACTTTCACTCCTGGGAATTTCTTTTGCTACTGTGATTTCAGTTATTGTGAGCTCAATCCTTTTCAATTTTACACAAACCTTCAGGTGTAGAAGGTAATAATTTAGGAAAACATAAGAATTTTAGAGAAAGGAAGCAGTGATCTGATGGTTACTGCAAGGCTCTGTCAGCCAGGCTGGGAGACCTCCCACACGACCCTGTGGCTTCCTTTGCCTTCCTGGCTCAACAATGCCAAACAGGTACCAGCCAACCCTCTGCTAAGAAGGGTGAACTTTGGAGGCATGAAGTGACTCCAGTTAGCACTCGTAGAATGCTCTCTGCAATAAAGCATTACTTCTGCAGGAGCATGATCCCAGCCCTGTCCTCGAGTCAGTGTTTTTGGCACTAAGTGATATAAAACGGGGATTCCTCTGATGTCACTATTTGTCAGATCCTGTTGCAGTCACTGAATATCCCCAAGGACATGGAGTGCATTTGCTCCAGCAAAGCGCTTAGCACTAGCTAATATTGCTGCCAGACTCTCTTGGGGAGTTTTTTCTTTTTTGGCTAGTTTGCTAATTTAGTAAATATTTAGAGATCCATGTTCTGATAAAACTGCAACACTGGATACCATTCCCTTTTGTTCAAAATTGTTTACAGAAATAGGAACAATTATATCAAGATTCCTGGCTAATACTCACTGGGCTAAAAGCAAGAGATCCTAAAAGGGGTAAAAAAGGGGTGAGAGGAAAAGTGGGAATTTGTTACAGCAGTTCAAGAGTGCCTTGAATCCTGCATAGCAGAAGCTGTAACAGAAAACCTGTTTCCAAACAAAATAACAGAAAGAAGCCAAAAATAAGGCAGGGAAAACAAAGGTTCAAGACAGAATATCAGATGTTAACATTCAAAAGCTGACAGAAATATGAGAAGAGGCTGCCTCTAGCACATGGCACAGGAAGCCAGGTTGTGCAAGGCTGTAGGGAGACATCTCCCAGGACACCTTATGCCCAGGGAAGCTCTCCTGCTGAGCCCAGGCCCCTGGGTTTCCTGCCCGCTGATGCTCCTTTTGCTGCACTCCCGTTGCACACTGGTGCCCACTGGTCTGCTCCCAACCCGCCAGGGGCCGGTGTCCCTTCCCCAAGTGTTTATTTCCAAGGGAGTCAGCAAACCATGGGAGCAGCCACCCAGTGGGCAGAGGTCTCCAAACCAAAGCAAACACAGCTGACACTAGACAGTCCAGTTCCGAAGTCCAGGCTACTATTTTAGGAGGAAATTCCCAATTCCCAGCAGTCCTTAGCAGGCCTGAATATTAAAGAGAGACCAGAATACAACCCAAAATGTCAACAAGGAAATGTGGTGCCCTCGAGGAAACAAAAGGCATCTGCTGACAACAGGCATTCTGGGCTGAGCTTCTGACTACCCAGCCCAGGAACTTGCTGGTGGTCACTGCTGCATGGCCTTTTCTCCCAGGAATGAGAAAAAACCAGGAAGGCTTCCCAGTCCCTGCAGCTGCTGTGCCTATGCTGTGAGCAGCACCCATGGTGGATGGTTAAAAATGTGTTCAGCTGTGTCCATAGGACAAACCTTCAGCCAGCCCACAGGCAGGCAGTTGCCCCTCAAGTGTCCAGGCAAAGGTCAGCAACTGCACAACCTGAAATTACTTTAATTATAGTACAATCACTTTCTAGTGTACTGAATAACTACCTATTTCAGACAGGACCAACCCCAGGGAATCAGGTCCACTTTTAAAGGAAGGCTAATAGCATGGTTTACAAAGCACACACACAGCTTCTTTGAGCCAGCTTATCAAGATGGTTCTTTAGAGGAGTGTAATTTACCTTTTCACAATGCAGGTCAAATCACGAGGCTCTCAGTATAGAGACTTCCTCCTGGATAACGGACTAGGGAGGCAATTCTGTGGGGAGACATTACCGTGTTTTCAGCCCCCCTTTTAGCTGCCACCACAACCAGTCGGGGCAGGACGAAGAGCAAAGGGGTGGAAGCCCAGCGCTTCCACAGAGTGTTACACCACATCCCCAACATGAGTGCTCCCAGGGAACCCCCAGCACAAACCCACTGCCGCTCTCCAAAGGATTTAGAAGTATTTATCCTCTGTTTTGCCAAGAATGTTTGGATAAACCACAGGATTTGTCTCTCGGTAGATGCATCTGTGGATGCTGTATCTGGTCCTGAACATTACTGAGGGGTCTGCTCTTCTTTCGCTATGCAAGAATCTCAAAATATGAAAGGAGCCATCTTGCCTAACAACATCCCTTCAGACACTTCTTCCCCTTAACATTTCCCATCAGCTTTGAAATCTTTGCATTCTTCCCCTCTTGACAATTACAGTTTAGTAAGATTTAAACTCTTGCACCATGGCAAGATAGGTGTTTCCTTTGCAGGGGGCTGAGCAGACAGAGAAAGGATACTCTGGGATGCACTACATGTCTTTGGCTTCTCTGAAACATGAAAATAAAGCATGACAGGCCCCTGTCACATGACACCAGACTCTATATTTGAAAGGAGCACCGGGTATGCTGTGATCAATAGCGTAATTTGGGTGAGGCCCAGAACACCATCTCAATGTACATTACCATGTGTGCACCAAAATAACAGGGAGAGCTGAAATGCATTAGGACAGCGGCTGTACCTGAATCTGCTGATTCAACTCTCCAAGCTGCATTTAGCAGCTGTACTCTTTGAGCCCTGCAGATGTCTATTTTAATCATCTGTCTTAAGATATCAGCTGGTTTTATGCCCTATTCTGAGGCTTCCCGTCCCTTACAGAGGCTGAGTTGATTTTTCTAGGCACTGCCATCCAATCAAAATTGCAAACGGGCAGGAAAGAGAGAATATAAGAGCAAGTTGCTTTTGTTTGTAGTTTTTCCCATACATCTTGTACAGCTTGCAGGTAAAACACCTTGGGAGGGCAGAGTTGCAGAACCTGAGCCTGCAATCTGGATGAGACCAGAGTGACCCTTTCATTGGAGATCTGACACATGGCCAGTTGAGGCAAAGTCCTTGTAAAAAGCAGAAATTCAAGTCAGAAGAGATGTCCCCTATCTAAGACTTCCTCCTTGTATTCTGACTTGCTGGCTAGGAAACATGGCACTGAACAGCAGAGAAGCTGTTCCTTTATGTGGTAAAACATCCTGCCACAAAACAAGCCCAAGGGTCCTTCCTAAGCCACACTCACAGCATCAGCTCATCAATTTGTCCACTGCCTTTTAGGTTATTTTTTAGGGGAGAAACTAACAAAAAGAAATTCATAATATTGTTCCTCTCCTGACGGCTCTTCTCCCTCTCACTGCTGTACTGACCCACACTCTGACTCTCCAAGGTGCAGTCTTAGTATTTTAGCTATCCCCAATGAACTTGCAATTTGTGCAGACACAAGCCTAGGATCACCTCTAATCTTGTTAATTATTGTAATTATGCTCATTAAGGACATATTACAGAGCTCACTGTTGATAGGAGCTTCCATAAACACTTTCAGCCAAAGCAGCCAAGGCCAGATCTCCATACACAACACTCCATGGCTTCCAAAGGAAGATGAGTGTGAGATGTGGATCTCATGGCCCTCTGCCCTACACTCTGAACCGTGGAGCTTTGCTCATCCATGGCCCATGTCTGTTACTCATCATTATGAAGCCAAGGCCTTAAGCATGTCTCCTTGTGGCTATGATAAGGAGGAAACACCTGCAAGGAAAGGAGATTGTAGTGAGTTGCGCGTCAGTCTCCTCTCCAGCCTCAAGTTGCACCAGGTGAGGTTTAGATTGGATATTTGGAAAAAGTTCTTCACAGAAAGGGCTGTTAAACATTGGAGCTGGCTTCCCAGGGAAGTATTTGAGTCATTATACTTGGAAATATTTAAAAGCCATGTAAATGTGGTACCTGGGGACATGGTTTACTGGTGAACTTGGCAGTGCTGGGTTACCTGTTGGACTCAATGATCTTAGAGGTCTTTTCCAACTTAAACAATTCTATGATTCTTTGATTGTAAGAGGTGAAAATGCTGTCTGGGATGGTGGGTCACAGCCCAGCAGCTAGAGGTGGGAGAGGTGTGAATATCTTGTAGACTGGTGACCCATTCTAACAACCATAAGGAGAAGCTACTCTTTGGCCTCTGACATGAGCATGTTTCACGCTTGTCCTGGCCAGAGCTGATGCCTATCTTTCATATTGCAAGAGTGGGTGAGGTGGCTCCAACCCTCGTGCCACAGTCTGCCCAAGGAGGCAGTCAGCCTTGCTCCCCAGGGCAGAAACTGCAGGTGAGGCCAGGTGAATCATTCGCTTGACTCACACCGATCCTTTTATTACAGTTACACCCTTCAGGATGGAGTTTAGGCTCTTCCCCTGGTCAGCCAGGCTTTGCAGACACCAAGCCAGACCTTTGCAAGGCACCTGTGTTTAGAAGGATGGGAGGAGGCTCGCCCTCTGAAGACAGCAGCCTCTCATCACAGCCAAACAGCTTGAGTGAGTTATGGTTTCTCATGCAGTGTCATGCAAAATCGTCAGGCTCCTGGCACGTGTATGACTCTCTGTATATCTCAGAGAGCCAGCTAAAAAACAGATTCTGAGGGCTTTTATGCTAATAAAGGCTAAATAAATTTTAGCTGGTGTTTTCAATTTTCAAAGCCTGCTTTGTCAGTGAAAACCCGTGTCCTCCTAACTACTGCACGGCAAACTCTGCAGACGGTTATTCCACCAGCAGTTACCACGCATCACATTAGGTGGTCCTATCTCAGGGCAGGAGACAGCTGATGGATGGGGAGGGGAAACTGATATAGCCTAACCACGAGTTCTCACTGCCTGCCTGGGAAATAAAGGACACCAAAATATAACTGCGTGGGAAGGACTTCTAAGAAGAATTTGTCCCAAACCATTTCTGGAAACAGATGATAACATTATTTACTCAAATACAGGAAGCTTGAGATTGCAATGAATGATGAAAGGGTGAGGGGGAGAAATATGTACTTTCTCCTCCCCCTTCCCAAAAGATGGAAGTAAAATCCTCACCAGCAAACCCCTGGTTTTTAGGCTGTGCAATCATAAGCTGATATATCCCTCTGTGTTTGTGCGTGTACACAACTCACACCCACACACTACTGCCCGTCCTCCTTTGGACCCTAGTGCCAGGGGCTCTTTCCAAAGCCAGGCACAGTATCCCACTGAGAAGAGTCCAGCTGTTGGGATCTTTCCCAGAAATCAAACACTGCCACATTGAAGCTTTTCTGGCCTTTCAGTAGTTAATATGGGATACCCAGAAACCCTCTCCAATGAGAAGGGATGGGAAGTGAGGGATGTGCTTAAAAGCTTTTGTATTTATTTATTTATTTGTGTTCATGTTTATGTAAATTTTGCATAAATCTAGATTGAGCTTTGGGAGATTGAGCTCTCGGATACAGAATCCAGCTGTTTGAAATCATGAGGAATGTACATTCCCACCAGCAGAGTAAAGCCAAAATACAAAAAGGCAAATAGCCCAGCTAGGCGAAAGAGGGGCCAAGAGAGGAATGGCTCTCACAGAATGGCATCCTATCTCCTTGTGTATTTATTATTTTTATTGCTGCTGCTTACTCTGTGGGGGGTGGGGGGGAATAGATGCTGGTTGTTTTGGAATCCACCGCAAGATGAAGCATCTGTCAGCATCTACTCAAAGCAGTTCCCAGCCATGGGCTCTGCTATGCTCAAACCCAGTGAAAGCAGCACAATCCCCTGTGCTGATCTGGGTTCAGGAGCATTTTATTTATCTCAGCAGTGCCAATCAGCCCAGCCACTGTGTATCTGCTGGTAGACCAAAGAATGCTTCCTCATACCCCATGGCTCAGTGTATCCATAGAACCATAGAACCACATGGACTATGGTGGAAGGGACTTTAAGGGCCATCTAGTCCAACTCCCCTTGCAGTGACCAAGGATATCTCCAACCAGACCAGGTTACTCAGAGCCCAAACCAACCTGGCTGTCACCAGGGATGAAGCATCTATCACTTCTCTGGGCAACCTGCTCCAGGTTCCTGTTCCTCATTGTAAAAATCTTCTTCCTTTTATCTAATCTAAATCAACCCTCTTTTAGTTTAAAGCAATTACCACTCGTACTATCCCAAGACCAGCTCAGCTCCTGTGGGGCTTAGGAAGGCTGAAGATCACAGTCATTCTATCCTTGGCTTCACGGCACATTGACAGCATTCTCAGTCTAACTGCAGGATGCCAAGCACCAAGACAACACAAACTCACCATTTTCATTTGTTTGTCCTCAAAGCAATTCAGCTTGTTAACTTCGTTTGAGGGAGCTTTATGTTAGTACAAGTGTCAGCTGCAGACCCTCCTGCCAGCATCACATCCTCAGCTCAAGCTCCACGACACGTGTTTTGTAAGATTTAATAGCAATGTCAGCACATGCACGTGCACACACCTGATCTGAATGTGCATGTGTGATGGAGCACTCCAGTGAGAGGTGCAGTACTGGTGATCTCTGAGGTTCAGGCTGCCACTCACTGACTTCAGGGTAAGTCATACCTGTCTGCTAGGCACAGAAATGTATATAACATTTCTGCAGAATACATTAAAGTATCTGCTTCAGAGATCAGCCCTCCCTTCCCAACTATTACTTTATAAAACGTGAAGAAGTTGACCTTCTGAGCATTCTTTTAAGCCCCTAATAAATTTTCAGGTTTTCAGCAGCGTTCTTTTAGTGAAATCTGTGAATATTTTAGTTATTATTACAACAGCGATTATAATAACGGTTTTGACAATCTGCTTTGAGACCCAAATGTGGAATTGGGATTATAATGCAAAAATGTCTGTTTGAGTGGGAAAAAAGCTAATGTATCCTTAGGGCACACATGTACTTAGCCTTGCACCCTCAATGAGCTCAGCAGTACATGCAAGTACATGGACTAACAGGTCTCCATTTTCTATAGATAATTGTTCGCACACACGCGAAAATGTATCGGCAGAAAGGAATAACTAAGGGTGAAGTCAGCAATTCAGAGGTTAATTACTACCATTAAGAAAAATATCCCACTTCAGGCACATCAACTTTAAAGCTAGTTGGAAGTGGCCCTCTAAGAGGTGGAAGCAGCAAACAGTCATAAATAGAAGCTCTTCAATCTGTGATACAGTAAGTGTGATGTGATACAAAGTCTGTGATAAAATTCATTGTAAAAGTGCCTTGCCAAATGAGAGGAGGGGCAAATCAGTTCAATGAACTCTGAGAGGCCCTAAACCCAGACAGGTCTCTCACTGATGCCTAAGGTATTTTATCCCCTGGCCGGGCACAGCTCTGGGACTGTGACAAGTACTGTGACCTTACACCAGCACTTCAGAAGGAACAGGTGAGCCCTGATTCCGGCAACACTGGGACCCTGACTTCATCACTGCAGAAAACCCCCTGAGTTTCTGTACAAACCCTCTGCAGCTTGAGGGTGGATACCGCCTGCCTGAATAACCCAGTTTTCTCTTCTCCTGTTTTCCAGACAGGAGCTCAAAGGCAGCAGTGCTCCCCCAAACCTCCCCTGATGGCTCTTCATCCTTTCAGCATCCAACACCATTTTTCCTACTCCTCGAGATGGTCTTTGCTAGTCTTTGTTATGTGAGTAGCTGTGGCTGAGCAGAGAGAGGCAAGGATAGTGCTTGTGGGTGGACACACCTTGGGGACAAAGCGAACGCTTCAGCTGAGCACACGCATTTGCCTAAGGCTGACTGATGCATTTCAATGTCAAACAATGATGTATTAGTGTTTTAGTGAAGGGTTTTTTTACATTTACGATGCCTGTGTTGCAATGATACCCCTCCAGAGCCCACTGGTGACTGAGTGCTGGTAATTAAAATTATTCAGATCATCCTTATTTACGCCTTTTCCCAGTGAAACTGCCTTGATGACACTTCCCTAAAATGCTTCTGCAACACCTGCCGCTGCAGAGAATCACTAAGGAATGAATTACAGCCGTGATTAAGTTTCAGCTTTCAGAAAAGAAAATCCTTGAACTAAAACCCATCACCTGTTTTGATACAAATTAAAAACATTGATTTTCTTCAGTAAGTCAAAGCTCCAAACACTGCAGCACCCTAACTCAAGCAGATGTTCTTTAGTCACAGCTATCTGCTATTACTTTTTCCTCAGCTAAACAACAGTGCAGTTAGCAGAAGTCATGTGAAAAGGGCTGACATTAAATAGAGAATGTCGTTAATGTTATGGTTCCAAAGAAAAGTGAGATTTCTTTTATATTTGTTCATGACTGTGGCTGATAATTGCTTCCTGTCTTACACCTACACAAAATTCATGAATATAATTACAGCAGCATGGTGCTGAGTTCAGTCAGAAGGGAGTATTGATTTGTGTGCAAATCAAAAGCCATCTTCCTCTGGTTCTATTTACATGGGAAAAAAAAAAAGGACTTTTCTGAAAAAGCTGCAAATCAAGAATGGGTAGCGTAATACAGAAAACCTCACTTGTAGATTATATGGCCAGAAGGGAATACGGTAATCTAAATATGTCTACATATGCAAGACACAGATTTCCTAAATTAATTAAGCTTTTCTCTACAGCATATTTTTGAAGAAAAAACATCCACTTATTTTGATAGATTTTCAAGTGCATAATTTCATTTATATGCACATAAATTACTTCCATGTTCTGTGAAGCAGAGCCTGTTGCCTGGAACAGGAGCAGATGCTTCTGTTCTTGGGGTGCACATCCAGGTGACTATTACTCACTGGCAAAAGCAGGGATGCCAGGTAGCACTAGGGGTTGCTAACACGAGTGGGGAGAAACAGCTGTAATTTTTTAGCTCACTCACTTTCTTCCCCTGCTAAACGCTCATCATGTCTGGGAGACGCAGAATGAACTTTGCCATAAAGACAACATGAGAATGAGGGGATGTTTCTTTTCTTGATAGGAAAAACAAGACCACATCACTCCCTCTGCTAAACATCCATCACCAAGTATTCAGCTCAAATTAACTGTCTTGGGAACACTTGCAAACTCCTGACTTCACCTGGGACTACTAGCAATTAAAGCTTGTTTTTGTCATTTAAGAAAGAATCGATCAGAACTGATGGCTGCATGGTTCTGCATGAATGATTCTTTATAGTGAGCCACCTAAACAATATTAAAATTGATTTTGTGAAGCGTTCTTAGATGTTTTAATAAATGTATACTCACAGTCTGTTTATGAGGCCACAGTGTAGAAGGATCAAAGCCTGATCAATTGTGACATGCCTTTGTTTTTAAATAGGAGCCTGTTTGAAGAAACACAAGCTATGCAGACTATAATTACATATATTAAGTTATGCCACAATCTGTTCTGCCACTGACTATGTAAGATTAAAAACACTGCTAGGAAATGGCTAACTAATTAATCAAACTGGCTTATTTCCAACAGCTTTCATTTGATCAATTGAACCTCAGATCTACTTTTACAGAAACAGTCAACCAAAGAGAAAAAACTACTGCAATGGAAAGAGCTTTAAGAAAGTGCTTTAAGAAATCACAATAAAGAGTGCGTTTTTTCCCATAGCTCTAATACAATTCAGAAACTTGAAAAACTAAAGTGGAAATATCTAATTTCCAAGTATCAAGGAAAGATGATGGATGAGGGGCAGTGCCAAAGCACACCCAATACATGAATATATACAGCAGCTATCCTGTTTGCCAAGTATCATCTTCCATAGATAAAAAGAGAGCATGAAATATTCTAAATCTTAAGACTTAGGAAGCTGCATTGTATTAAGCATTTGTGTCACTGAGTTTGTAGAAGATACTTGAACAACATCTATTGCTAGGTAACTAAAGACTTAGAGCTATGGAAAACTGTTGTGGGATTTTCCTAGCAGTTTCATTTAGTAAGACTCCTGCCAGAGTCTCAAAAACATTATTGGTGCATTCCTGTGCCTAGCAAGCAAATGACCAGCTCTGTGGGGGACTTCACAGGCTGAGGTTAAGAGCAAATGCTCACACGTAACCTAGAAGAAGAGTTTAACATCTCAAAATGAGCAGACACCACGTAGCTACCTGAGAAGCTGCTATAAGGCAAGGATAGCTCCTGCAACTTTCTCAGACATAGCGCGTCCTGAGGCACTGAGCCACAGCAACACCTCCCTTCTGAAGATGAACATGTTCTCCCCTGGGGTATGGAGGGCCATATCTTCATTTTCTCTGTACACAGACAGCGCCATAAGCAGTCTTGTTGAACCTAGGCTGATTTAAATAACGCTAGAAACACAAAGGGGATGACAATGTAATAAAATCAGCAGTTTTTCAACAAGGTTCCTAGCACGGTTTCTACAGCACATTTTGTCTGTTAATAAAGGCATAGCTAAGGAAATTAAATGTATGATCAAACAGCTAATAAAGAACTCCTGCTGCCTTAGAGAGCAATGTCAAAAGATGTGGTAACCCCTAGCTTTTGGCCTTGGATCTAGAATACTCATAGAGAGACCCTGGGGAAAACACTCCTTCCCATCCCTTCCTGTGAAGCAAGAGCTCTGGGCAGATGGGTCTGGGAAGGTGATGAGGCAAGGCAGAAACTACGCTAGAAAATAACTTGGCTCTGTAAAGTGAGAACCACTCTATATAGAACACAAAGAAGACAGTCCTTGCAAACAGAGTCATAGATATGCAAGTCCTTTCATGAACATATGATTTTTCTCCTACTGAATCCAAGAAGATTCAGACAGCGAGCCTACCAAGGTGCTTTAGGAACTCACGCAATAACATATGTGCATATTGACTTGTCTACCAGCTTGAGAAATTGGACCCTGACTGTTCACAGCATGACAGCCTAGGTTGCAAGAAGGTGACACTCTCTTCTGTGTACAGAATTAGTTAATCCCCATCTGCTAGTGTGCCTACAATTCTAGTCATCTCCTGAAAAGAGACCAAGAGCCAGGCAGATAATTAAAACACAAGATGTTTTAAAATGCAAAATTTTTCACTCAGGCAAGCAGCTGAAATAATTTTTTCCATTATGTCTCCTTTTGTCTCCTGTTCTCCAAACATTTGGTGAATTTCCTTTCTGACAAGGATATTCACTAGACATTCATGTTCTATGAAACTCTTCCAGAATATCTATAAAAAGCAGGTCTCAATTATGCCACAACCGATGTTGGCATATGCAGCCTACACCTTGCCAGTCAGGAGTCACTGCGTGTCACACATGCTCACTGATGAAGTAGAGCACGGAGGAGACGGCCAGGGCTAAAGAGAAACATCACCAGTTTGAATGGATATGAGAAGCTTTCCAGGAAGACCGACACATTCCATGATTTGAACATGTCCATTTGGCCAGGTGACATCATAAGCCTACTCAACGAGCAGGATCTTCAGTGGGCACTTAGATGGAGAATACCTGGGATGAACATGAGAAAAGCCAGCACAGTCCAGACTCTCCAGCAAGCCCCTGGCCCAACAATGGACAGCCCTCCTCCCCAGCTGCTCCAGGGAGCAGCACCAGCTGCTGTTACATGAGGACATGAGAAGCCTCAGTGGCTCCAGTGCAGGATCATGCTGGTATAGCTGGGCAGGCCAAGGGTCAGAGCTGGCTTGGGTCCAGCTGCCAGGGACATGTCACTGTTGGCACATGTCCATGCAGGCACGCCACTGAGGGCCTTGATTTTAGGCACGTTTAAGATTACCTAGCATTTTAACGAGGGTTTTGCCAAATTGCATTTTTCAGCTGATGTTCCTACAGTGATACTGGGATGGTTCCAGTTTGTTTACCTGCCTATAGCCTAATTATTTGAGAAAATGTTCCTAGCAACATTACAAAGAGTGAACTTCATTCTTTGAGCACTTAACACATGGCTAAATTTGAGTAAAGCCCCCTCCAAACTCCATAGTCCTTAAAGGCCTTGGAATTTGAACCATCATACCAACTAATTACTTAATATCTGTGGCCCAATTTGAAGTAATTAATGTAGTTTCACCTTCATTTATTCAAATTAGAGTTCATACTGGGTACAGGCTATGTAAAACGTGAGAGACTTACAAAGATGAACTGGGATACAAATGATCCCTGGACAATTAATTTTTGTTCAAATGCTTACTGAATTACACATGTGTGCCACATAATAAATTCAATAATGTCAGAAATTTCATCTCCGTGGTAAAAGTCCTGACATAAGGACTGTTCATGTTCCCCAAATGCATCCATTTGTTCACGAAAGAAATCTCCAGTTACAGCCTCCCTCAGAAGCCCTTATCCAGCACACGAGAATTAAAATCTCTTCATTTCCTAGTGAGAAGGTTTTGTGACAAGGAAATCTGGAAAAAAAAGGAAAAGCTCCTACATTGTTGATTTTTTTTGCTTGAAAATTTCAATAGTTACTACATAATAACCACCATATGAGCATTTCGAAATGGAAATACTTTTCTTTTGTTCCTCTTTTTTACAAGGCTGCTTTCCCACATGAGATTGATATATGCAGACAACCATTCACAGTGTCCACAGGAGACCTGGTCTGTGATTGAGGACATCACGGTGAATGGGACAAGTCACCTGTGAACACTACAGTCCTGCTTTAAGCAAAACATCCCAAAATATGAAGCCAGGCTTGACTCCCATTACGTCAAGGGCAAAGTTCCTTTACCTCTATGTCTCTGCATTCCTGCCACTCTGGGTCTCACAACACGATGATCAGATTTGGTTATTTGATTTGTTGTTCAAAGGGCTGGAGCACCTCCCTTATGAGGACAGGCTGAGAGAGTTGGGGCTGTTCAGCCTGGAGAAAAGAAGGTTTTGAGATCTTATTGCACCTTCCAGAACCTGAAGGGGGCTACAAGAGAGTTGAAGAGGGACTTTTTGCAAGGGCCTGTAATGAGAGAAGACAAGGGGGATGGTCTTAAATTGAAAGTGGGCAGGTTTATATTAGATATTAGGAAGAAATTCTTTATATGAGGGTGATGAGATACCAGAACAGGCTGCCCAGAGCAGGAGTGGATGCCTCATCCCTTGGAATTGTTCAAGGCCAGGTTGGATGGGTCTCTGAGCAACCTGGTCTAGTAGAAAGTGTCCCTACACTTTACGGCAGAGGGGTTGGAACTTAAGGTCTTTAAGGTCCCTTACAACACAAACCATTCTATGATGATTCAATGAATATCATTAAGGTACACCCTTTTCCTGCTGGAATTATCAGCACTGTCCTCATGAGAGCAGGACAAAGCCCTTTGTTTATATAATCTTTCAACATCTAACTACCAGTGATGAGCTTTCTGAAGTAAGTGGCTTGGGGGGTTATTCTCCAAATCTGTGGGAACTTGATTCAGAGGAATCCTCATCCCTTAACTGTCCCTTACATCTCTTTCTCAGACCCAGTCATGGGGATCTGATTCCCCATGGGCACTGTCCTCTGTGGAGAGTTTCAAAATGGAGACAGAGGCAGGCAAGGAAAGCAGCTCTCACAAGCTCCTGGCAATATTGCTGCAATCTGCAGGAAACTCGGTAGACCTGTGGAAGGAGAGTGGGAATCAGACGGCTCCTTGCCTACAAGACAGGAAACCCAGAGGCTCTGTGAGACTGAGGATAATAGACAGGAGGGAACATGGTGAGAGAACACAGATGGGTTTTGTGAAACTGTGCTCTGCTATTTAACAAACACTGCTAAACAATCTGTGTTTAAAATGTCCTGAAACTGGAAACTGTCTACCAAATGTAGCCTGAGGGCAGCTCTCCAGTTTGCCTTGTAACACTAATCTGCTATCAAGACAAGGAAAACAAATAAACCAGATCTTACAATTAAGCAGGTAACAGCTCCCCCAGCCCCTACTTCAAATGGGATAACTAGATAAGAGACATATTGGTGGGCCCAGGCAGATGCTCCAGGCTGGACTGGGTTTCCCTCTCAGTGCTGTGGGGTAGGGCTTGTGCCCAACAGCGACTCTGACACAGGAGAGGGGCACATCCTGGCCTCCTGACCCACGAGGGGGTGAGCCTCCAGGGCAGCCAGGTTTCAGCATTCAGACATGTGAGGAGGAGCACAAAGAAGCCCTTTATGCTGCTGCAATTGCAACATTAGATTTCAGTTTTATTCCCAAACATGAGCTGAGCTCTCAGTCATAGACGGGCTTTTTAATCAGCCCTGGCAGAGATGAAAAGCCTGAGAAAGAGAGGCAGTGTCTGTGCAAGAACAGCTCATTTACATTAAATAATTATCCTGAAGGAGAGAAACAGCAAGGGAGTTTTTTTTTTTAATTATAAAGAAATAATTGCAGTCTGGAGAAGCATATAGAGTCCTAGACTTCCCTGCAAGTTACCTATTTGCAGTAAAACCCAAACAGTAGGTTTGAGAGATAAGAAGTATCTGTTTGTTATTATTTTGAAAACAGAGTATTGTATGAGAAGAAAGACGGGGAATTACTTCTGCATTCCCAAAAGGCTGCTGCTTTTATAATGTCTCCTCCGCACAGCGGGATAGAAAATCAGTATCTCAAACATAAATGCTAAAAATACAAGAGCTGACACAGAAACACATTCTGTAATCTGTTAGGAATGACTCTGTCGATGAATGTGTGTGTGTGTGTATGAGAGAGCAATACAGAGTTCTCATACAGGGGTATCTGCCTGCTGCACAAACTACTTGTGCAACCTGCTATGTGCTTCCTCCTCTTTGATATTGCTTGTTTGGTAACAAAGAGAAAGGATTCAACTCCAATATTTCCCCATAAAAGCTACTTTTGGGTTGAGGTGAATTACAATAATACCAAGTCCCCAAATTAAGATTTTTTTTTTTTAATTGCCAGGAATTTATGATAGGGGATGCAATCTCTTCTGTGCTTTTTGGATTACTTCCCTGGATGGAGCTGAAGTCCTGAGCCTCCTGGCACATAGCACAAGAGCACAGTTTTTTGGAACATGAGCATTCCACTGCAGGTTCTACTGCTTCCACCGAGGAAGGTGCCAAAATCTGTGAGATCCTGCCTGTTCCTCCTGCAGAATCAGGGCAGTGCTCAGCAATTCACTACTGCTCCTCAGCACAGGGCAGTGAGCACATTTTAGCTTTACATGGGTAGCTCATGGGCCGCCTGGGAGATGACTACCCAGCAGTATCTTCAGTAACAACATGAAGACAGGTGGCAGGAGAGAGGGAGCTCCTGTGCTCCCTGCTGACCTGAGCAGTCGCTCTACAGTGCATCCCTGGCCATGCCATGTGCCTCAGGTCCTCCAGTGGGGACCTACAAGGCACAGCAACCTGCAGCACCTCAGGGTGCCCTGCCCTCCCAAGCCTCGCTCCTCCCTGGGCTGTAGAAGTTACAGGAGTGCCGTATTTCTGCTCTGAAGAGGTCTGCCTCCTGCTTTCATCCACTGCAGCTTACTGTGCTTTCTCATCTTTGATTAAAGGCCAGCTTGGTGAATGCACCTCTAGCAATGGTGACAGCTTGGAATTTGAAAAATATGATTTCACTTTAAAAAGAGAGAGAAGTGCAGTCGTAGGGGAACCCAGTAGAAGAGAGAGGCTGGAGAGAAAAGGCGTGGCAATGGTCTCTGGTGGGGTAGGGCAAGGAAGGACTCCCACAGCCAGGAAGATGGGTAAAGAAACAAGGCTGGACTTCCCCCTGAGAGCACATGACAGCTGCTGCTTTGCACCTCAGCTTTGCCCTGTCACCAAGACCAAGTAATGGCATGGTTTATCAATTCACATAGCCTGACCTAATTTTTACACTGCTAAAAAATCTGAAATATTGGTTTCTATCTGTAAGCGAAAGCAGACTGTGAGCTGACAGCTAGATACCATCTTCCTGTGATGATCGAAATGGTTGCTGCTGAGATCACAGCCAATGTAATTAATACAGAGCTTTTGTGTTGCATACAAGAGCAGAAAAATACGTAGAAAAATAACAATCCATACAATTATAGAATAAAATTAACTACATTAATTCCTTCATATGTCAATTCTAAAATTTTCCTATTTCTTAAATTCCAAGTAAATCTCCTCAGGCCCTGCAAGCTACTGTGTTAGAAAATTTTAAGGCTTACGATAGCAGATACACAAATCAGAGAGTAGTGTTCATCTATACAAATGTCACTGGGACGTGACCATCAGGAACACTGATTTACATTTACAGCTCTAGAAAAAGGATTTGGTGTCACGGACTGTGTCAAGTACCCAAGACAGCATAGCAGAAGTTAATGTGCATAATACATTAGGCTAATGGGATTCAGTCAAGGGTGAATATGTCTCTTTGGGCTAAGAAAGCATCAAGTCTGCTCACGTCTTCTGAACGCTCTGCAGCCTGCTGAGTGCTTCTGCTACAGGCACGAATGTGAGACCCGAGCAGGAGAGGAAAAGAAGCAGAGTGTATCTGAGAGAACAGGGATGAAAAGATGTCAAGGAACACTAAAAATTACCAATTCTCTTCAGCTGGAGAGAAAGAAAGAAACAAAACCCAAATCTTCCTTCCTATACCTACTTTGAACCAAATCCAGACTTGAAAGGCTGACCACACTGCCTTGAAAGAATATGACCAGAATGGCCGTGTTTAAGGTGAAGAGAATTTAAAACAGCAAACTTATTTTTGATAAACATGGGTGAAAAAATACGTCTCTCTACTCCTTTAGACGGATAACTTCCTCTCACCTCTACTGTGCCATGAAAGTTAATAGGGAAGTAAGTTCAAAGAAAAGACTGAAAATTAAATCTGAAAAGTAAAGATAAACACCATTGATTTAAAGGATTATATTTTAACCTCAATTTTTTCTATTTCCACAGATTAATAGAAACAGCACCACCAACGCCACCACCTCCCCAACCCTTAGCCAAGGATTCAAACAGGCTCGTTCTTGGCTTTGTCCTCTTCCTATAAGGAAGAAAAGAAGGAGGAATTTACCTTTACTTATAGGCAGCAGATGAGACAGGTTCCCAAACACACAGAACAGTCCAGAACACAGCCAAGAGTTTCTCCTGCAAACTCTCTGCTTGCAAGGTTTGAATCAGCATTTGTCTTCAAACATCTACATATCAGTTTTTAGGTCAGCTCTTAACACTAGAGCTTCTCAGCTGTTTTATGTGTCAATATAGAATTATGTTTCCTCTATGGCTTGGCTCAAAACTTTCTTCTATGGCAATGCATTTTATTCCAAGACATTCCATCAAGAATTTTCTATCATTCTCAAAGAAATCAAACTTGAAAAATTGGGGAAATTCTTCTTCATGAGGTGTGAGGTAAAACATGGGTAAAACTTGCAGCAGAGTGTATTCATGTCAGTATTAGTAGGCCCCTCTATATGTCTCTGTTTGTGTGCAGCTGTCTTAGCTCACCTTGCCTTCAGTTCCAGCTCCTTGCAATCATACTCTTCTTGCTGGGTGTCTCCTGTTTGTCCTGTCCACGTTCCACCAGCCCACTCAGACGTGCATCTGCTTTCCCCTCTTTGGCTGCCAGGCACTTGTACTTCTCTTGTGCCATCCTACCTGCTGGAGCCTTTCAGGAAAGGTTTTGTCACATGGTGCCATCACAAAGACATGTAGGACACGTGGGAAAGGAGAGTATTCTCAGGCACACCAGATTCACTTTTAAAGGAGACTTGCAAATACTCAACACCATGAAAACTATGCAGTATTTCCCAATGGACAGAGATATTTAGTGGGCTGATAGTGTTTTCCTGAGTGCGAAAAGGCCAGAATAAATTAAAATATGATTATAACTCTGAGCTAAACACTAAGTGGTCATTGGTCTGCAATGTAGTTTTATATTTATATGCTTAAATAGTGGTGTAAAATAGTTGTCAGAAAACTGGTTTTCTGGAAGATCTGACACACAATCAGTGACCTCTTCAAGAACTCAGTAAAAGCTTAAAAAATGATAGATACAGCTTTGTGATCTAGCAGCCAAATTCCAGTCACATTTTAAGGGAAGATGGAGATATCAGAACTGAGACAGGCTATGAAATATTCAAAATACTTGCAGGATTTGAGCAGTAAAGCTTCCTTGTCAGCAGAAGATATTAAATCATAAAAGTCCAGATTATGCTGCATGAAATCTTGCCCTGGAAGAAGATCTACAGGAATAAATTAAAGTAACAGCACTATTCAAGGGCTTCATTATTTTTCACCAGAAGGATGTCAAAATCTGCTCTCTAATAAAGTCAATTTAATTTCTTCCCCTTACTCCTGAGATTATTTGCAAACCTATAATCAATCACACAGTACTTAATTAAAACCCCAGTACTGACCTAATATGAGTACTGGTCATGACCTGAATGGCATCAAAATCTGAAACAAGAAAAGAAATTAACCGTGGTGGAATAGACCGTCCTCTGAATAGAACCTGGGCAGAAATGGTAACCCCCAGTGAAAACTGGGTGCAGGAGACAGCACCCAGGCATGTCGGCAGGACAGGCTAAGTTCTTGCCACTGTTCTTGGGTGAGCAGCTCTGCGTTCAGGGGCTGGCTACCCATCGGCTTCATTCAATCCCTACTGAATCCCTGAACTAAGTTCAATCCCTATGACGGGTGGTCGTGCACAAATAAAACCCAAGTGAAAGACAGCAAGTAGCAGAAGATCTTTCCTGGAAACAAACAACATACTATTTTAGTGGACCGTTGTTGAGACTAATGCCTGATGTGCAAGGAAATGAGCATGAGATAACATTTTCAAAATAGACCGTGACACTTTTGCCACATCCCATTTCATCCATGGTATTCTGATGAGTAATGTCCGTCCTTATCAAGGCTCCGTGTGATTCATGCCCAGGAGCCACGCAGGGCCCAAATGCCAGCCAGCAGAGCCGTGCCCACCCCGCTACACAGAGCAGCATTGGCGGCCCTCCGCGGCTCGCCCAGCACCGGAGCTGTGTCCCCCCTTCAGAGGGCTGCATCCTCACAGCACAGCTATTGCTGGTACCAGCACAGAACCCAGGAGGGCATTCTTGTGCTAGTTTAAAATCCTCTTCCTCTCTGGAGACACATCGGCTCTTCCACACTGCCAGGCTGGCCAAGCACATAGTATGAATTGCTGCAGAGAGGGAAGGCACAGACCAGAGGCCTGTGGAGAAGGGGAGCACTGCTGGAAGGGTGGAAGCCACACGCAACAGGATTTTGTTGTCCTTGCACTGACAAACTGCCTGAAAGGTCTGGTAGCAAATCCAGCTGGCCTCATATGAAATGTGTCTTCATGGAAGGCAGAGTGATGCCAAAATACTCATAGCAACCCACATTCCATGCCATGAGTGAAAAGAAAATAATTCAAGATATGAGAAAAATCATGGCATCTCCTGATTAGAAAGACAGTGCCACAGTGTACATGATCTTATCGTCAACATTTACAGTAGCAATAGCAAAATTTTTGGCAAAAAAAAGAAATTAATAGTTTACAACAAAATAGTTATTTATTTTCTTATTAATTTCTCTGGATAGATAATACACATCAGGCAAAACATCAACACCTTTTTTCTAAAAAAACCCAATTTTTTCCTCACTCAATCCTAGCCTTTTCTTGTCCAATTTCCCTCTCATTCCTCTACCCTCACAATAAAAAAAAATAATGTGGAAAGTAAGGAAAATCAGATAATGTATCTAAATAGATGGAGAACTGCTCAGACCCTTTTAAAGCCCAGTCAGGATTTTGGAGTAGGGTGAAGGAGGGTTACTTGTCCAGGTTACTTGTCTTACATTTTGCTCAGGAATTATTATTTCTTACTTGAAAATAGTTACTAGGTAAAAGGAATTTCAGGGTATACCCACAGCCTTTACAACCATATACTGTTCTTCATGAATCATTTCCTCTGAAGTTAAGGAGATGAGGTACACAATCGTATCATTGCACACGCTTGTATGAAAGGTACAAAAGGCCTTTTCTTTTAAAGTTAATAGCAGGAGAATGAAATAATCTCTTTTTTTTACAAGAGAATAGTTTCATTGTTCTGCCCACATACTTTATTTGTTGATCTGACATCTGTAATAGTGAAGTGGAAGAGGAAAGGGAAGCGGATGAGAGACATAAATGAATTAAAATATTTGGGATAAGCTTTTGGAGAACACTATACGACTGTGCTTGGGTAAACTTGACGTGATCTAAGTAATAGCACAAATAATCAAACACTGAAAGAAAAAGTCCGCTCTGATCTGGTTGCAAACATTGACCTCTCTCATACCATCACCCCTCTTACAGTGTTACTCTAATTTGCTTCTAAAGCTGTTCCCCAAAGACCTAATTCTCCTTTGTGCGTACACGAAATTTCCACTGCTGCCTCTGAGAGTTGGTTTTTGCTACAATGTGTTTGTTTCTGACAGCAGCTCCTTGTGATGACTCTTTCAACTTAGATTTGGTTCCCTGGTTTTAGATGCTCCGTGGGGTTCACACCATACTGCTGTGGACAGTGCTGAAAATATCAACTCCTTGGCAGGGCTGGGGAGTCTTGTCCTTATCTCCAACCCAGAGCCCAGGTGACCCCATGGCCTTGCAAGGTATGAACCAAAATGCGGGTGGAGAGAGCCTTTACATCTCTCTTCTGCCAGAGAACACCAACGCTGGCATCTCCAAGCCGTCACTGCCAGGGGTTGAGCACCCTCCTCAGGGGAATAACTCGCACAGAACAGGGCTGTCTGGAGGGCTAGCAGCCACCTGACTTGCTGGCCCTACTCCTGTCACCAGGCAGTGGAATTTGTGGTGGAGAGGAGACTGAACTGCAATGAAAAAAACATACCCCAAGATTTGCAAAGTTCTGCTGATGAAGGCAACAGTCCTTGCATTCCTTCCTTGTGCCAGGGACTTGTTACTGAACCAACAAGACTTAGGACCTTGAATAGCAAGTTAGAAGAATTTGGCACTGTGCAAGGGAGCCCTCAAATTTTGCCAGTATTCATCAGCAATGTCTCTGCTTGTTAAGTATTTTCTGGGTGTAATGGAAGGGATGGGTTAATTAGCACATACAGTTTTATGTGGACCAGCTGTCTACTCTGTCTGCTGTCAGAAATGAAAAGTCCTCTGGGAATCCCTATGAGAAAACACACTTCGTCTTCTAGGAATAGAATGGTTTTCTTTTAATATCCCCTTCAACTGTAACTCATTTAGCCTATAAATCTTGACAACAGATTCTGGCCACTGATGTACTGTTTTCTTATCCTAAGCCCTTTTTTTTCTCTCCTTCCTCCTTGGATACCTTATACTCTGTGTTTAATGTGAGACACAGCTGTCTCTGCCAGCAGGAGTTCACATTCTAAAAATCACCAAGATTTATGCAACAGGTGTTCTACCAACCCACTGTGATAACATTTTCTCCATGCATTGAAACAATATACTGGGCTGGGATAAAAAAATTAATCAAAATAAAAGAAGAAAAGATTTTCTGGCTGGAAGCTAGGCTTGGCCCAACTTCAGCATAAGAGCTGGGTTTTTGGTTTTGTCTTACGGGAAACCTAAATAGCTTCCATATAAGTGAATGGGTGAAGTTAGGCAGGTAGAATATAAGTAAAGGATTGACAACCCTGGGACAGGGCTTAGTGGCAGGAGGATAATTGGGAAGAATCTTCTTTTAAATATATGCATATCAGTTGCCCCAATGCCACTTCACTGAATAGTCCGGGTACACTTGGCAAGCAACAGAAAAAAGGCCACAGACCAATGCATTTCTACCTCTTGCAACTTTCAGTCCCATAAGATTTTTTCAGTCCATGATATGTAGAGCCCTGGGAAGAAATTTTTAAGTACAGTGGCATTTGCTTTTTTCTTGTAGTCCCATTTTAAAGATCCTTCAGTTACCCTCAGACCACGAGTTTAAAATCATTGCTTGGGTCAAACAAGCCTCATGGCTGATAGAAGCTCCTCACATCCCCAAAAAGCTGAAAACCGCTAGTAATAGTTTAAAATATATGCTGCATGTAAACAGTACATGTATGTATACAGAGTCCATACATAATGTAGGATGTTATTATATTTAGACATGTGATACATAATATTATAGCAAAAATGCCCCTGCTGCCAGGCAGTTGCAGAGAGAGGAACACTTTAAGTGTTTTATTCAGTGCTGTAAAAAATCATTCAAAATTTCATTCAGTATGTATGTAAGAGACAGAATGACACTTGGTACTCAAGCTTTCGAATGGATCACATTAACTGTCCCTCAGGAGACAGAGTTATGAGCTCAGGAAATGCTTGAGCACTTATCTGCATGCTTTCTTCTGACAACGTGTTGGGAGGCAGAAAGTGGGGACAGCAAGAAAAGAAACCATTTCACAGGGGAAATACACAGTACAGCAAATGGCACCCAAATTCTGGGAGTGGGATCTTGCTCTTCACACCTAAAAGAAAGATGGATTTGGTAGCTCAAAACTCTTTGCAAAGAGGACTGTCAGTCTAGGCACATCTACCTGTCTCCTGCCTCTCCCCAAGGCCGATGCCAAGTGCTTGAATGGCCTTAATTCACACTCACGAGTAAGACCAGTGTGGTTTTAAAGACAAGTGGAGCATGTCACCCTGCCTTATCTAAATAGGTTTATGACAAGAGACTTCAAGCAAAGAAAGAAAATGAGCCAAAAAAGAAAGCTGAAAAAACCCCCTATCGTTGGCTTACATGCACATGGTTGATCCGAACAGTGATGATACAGAATAGACAAGACAGCACTGATCATGACCATACACGTGTCCTCAACGTTAGCAATGTATTTGAAGTACAGGGTCTTGAATATTTCGTTTAAATCAGAGGATTCACTACCATGTCATGTAAAGAAAAATGTGCCAAATAGTTGTGACTAGGGAAAAAATGCAGGAAGAATTTTTGAAGTACAGGCACTCCATATTACTGTCTTGTGGATACCCACTGCAAGACTGTAGTGCCAAGAAACTGAGTGAAGTCCAACCTGGAAAAGCACTGTGCAACTTCAAAATTATCTCATATCCCTTCCTTGATTACTGCTGATCACTCAGTAAGACAAACCCATTGCCTCTCAGTAGGCACAAAGGAAGCAAAAACCTCCAAGAGTTACTGTGCACCTGAACAACAGTATCAATAAGCTCCTGAGGGAAATAAAAAGAGCCAGCCAAATGTTGACTGTGAGGATTTAAAACTCTGCTGAAACATGTGTTTCACATTCAGGCTTTTCCTGTGAATTAGCTAGCTGTTCTGAGGGTACTGAAGATACATGAGAAGGACTTCAAGTCCAAAACTGAATGGAGGGATTTTATTTGTTAATACTGTTCCACAGTGCTCTGAATCCCTGAGGATGAACAATACCTCCCCGCACATGGGACAATTATGATTTGGGGTGCCTCTTTGCTAATCACAGCGCAGCCATCAGCACTAAAGCATGCAACACTGCACGTTGCGTTATTAAGACAACCTTTGTGTTCCCGTGGTGATCAGAGGTGGCTATAGATTGCTTTCAGAGGAAACGATCGGGCCTTCAGATGTGTGAAATGCTGAGACTTCATGCTGCCAGTGTCAGTCACAACCAGCATGGTGGCAGCAAGAACAGTTCAGCTGCCTGAGCCACAGCAGCATCGCTTGCAGGAGGTCACAGGTGGGTACTTCATTTTGTGCTTTCTGTTCTTAAATAAAGCCTCCTTTCCCACTAGGTGGTCAGCCTCTCTGGAGGCTGCCACAGGCAGGGTTGCAGTGCCAAGAGCCCATCACCCAGCTGAGACTGCCAGCAGCCATGCTCACCCTGTGGCCACACTGGGTGAGTGGGCACCGTCCCTGTGCAGGGATGTGCTGCAGAAGATGCCCAGCCAAGCCCTGCTGCAGTGGGAAGGCTGTAATGCACAAGCACAACTCTTTCCTGGCAGCCTGCAGCACTGCCAGCTGACAAAGCAGGTGGGATGCCCAGGCAAGTTCAGCTCATGGCATCCCACTGGTAGCAGTACAGACCCTCAGCTGCCAGGGTCCTCCCTCCACCTGAGAGCCCTCAAGGTCACTGGAAATGGAAGCTCTTTGGCCAAAGATAAGTTATTCCTTCAAGGAATGTATTCCTACATGGTGCAAGGGCAGCCAGAGGTGCCAGAGGTTTCCCTTACGGTCAGTGCAGCAAGCACCATGCTTGGAAGCAGCTTGGCCGGAGGTCTGAGCCTCCCAGCCTCAGAGTGAGCCCTTCCCTTGCCTGCCCTTCCTGCCTATGGAGAGGGAGCACACCATATGTTATCCCCTTGTAGCTCATCTCCCTTTTAATTAGATTTCCTGCCTTCGGCTAACAATCAGTGCTGTAGGGCCATGGCCTTACGGTGGCAGTGCAAAAGGCTGAGCAGAAAGTCCTGTGTGGCTCCAGGATGATTTTCAGATGGATGCCCTCTCAGGGAAACAGCTGGCAATACTATTTGGAAGTGGCTCACCCAGGAACCACCAGCAGCTGACATGCTCCTCTTCTACTTTTAGCCCCTCAAACCTCTGCCCTCTGACTGGAAAAGCAGGGAGATATTGACTCCAGCTTCTGCAGGAGCACTCCCACACTAGGGTGGGGATGGGATCGGCATGCTTCCCTCTCAGATGTCCGACAGCCAAGAGGAACCAGGCATCTGCAGCAGGGACAATTCTAGGACTCGTCAGGTCCTGTTCCAC
Organism: Oreocharis arfaki; assembly: GCA_013398015.1. NCBI lineage: Eukaryota > Metazoa > Chordata > Aves > Passeriformes > Paramythiidae > Oreocharis > Oreocharis arfaki. Next base: position 691,547 of record VZRR01012119.1, read on the forward strand.
CAAATGTGTCTGGACCCTGCCAAACACCAGAGAAAACTCAGCCCTGCTCTCTTCACCTGTCCTGGCACTGCCAGCCCCACACGTGCCCCACAAGACAAAAGGGCATGCTGGAAACCTCTAAAGGATCCGATGAAGAAGTAGCCTGACTCACCATGGAGCTCCTAATAGTCCTAACGGCAGCAATAGAGAGCATAGGGGAAAGGGGGCAGTGAAAATAAATGTCTCTACTCTGGAGGAAGTTCTGAACATTTTAGAGCTTGCAGCTGGGCAGCTCTTCTGGAAAACATTTTAATACAAGGAACTAAATGTTTTTCCTGAAAGTCTGCACTAAAACTGGATCTCTTGAGTGAGAGGATGCATCCTTTGGGCGGTAATTTGCTGATGCTATTTCAAGAGTGTTGAGGTGGATCATGTACAACTTCTCTCAGCATCTCATTTATTTTAGTTTTTATGCTCTGAGTTGTGGGGATAGGCTTGTTCCAAGTTTTTGCAGCTCACAACATAGCAGTACTACACTGGCTTCTCAATGTTAATACAAAGACAAAACCCTGCAGCAGAATCACTTCTGGACTAACATGGAAACTTCATTCCAAAGGGTAACCAATCCAGCCTCAACTACTCTGTTTTATCAGGTCACTTCCCTTTGGGAAACCTCTCCCCCTCCATAACAAACAGGCATTTCAAACACAAGTCCATCTTCATAACAGAGGAAGGCATGATAGTCTGCCCTCTGTCTTTTTGCCATGTGATAATTGATTTGCCATTGGGCAGTCATATACTTGAGTCCTTGCAATACTTCTAGAAGAAGCAAGATTTCTCACAGACATGGTATACGACACCTACAGAGCCTACAATTTTTAGTAACTGAAGATGTTTGTGGCTGGGGATGTGAAATGATGATGGTAACCTGGCTGCAATGTCCAAGGGTCACTAAGGACCTGAAAGTCTTTTGCTCAGAGATTGTTGCCTCTCCAGGCTGCTCTTCCATGACTCACTCCACAAACCAACCTCATTGCCACAGCCAGGAGGAAATGATTCATAAATACTGACCTTTCCCCTTGCCACCCCTGCAAAATGAGGTCTGTGTACAAGCACTCACAGAGCTGGAGCCATGGGAATTACAAGTAGATAAACCATCCACTGACGGCAACATCACGCAACCGCTTCCTTGCCAGTGCTAATGGTGGAGATGTTTGCTGTGAGCCAGGCACACTCACAGAGAACATAACTGGGGCAAAACAGATTAATTAGGCAAGCAGAAGGTGACTCAGAAAAGGAAGGTTGAAAGAGAAGGGTCAGAGCTGGATGAAGTCCCTTGGTCTCCTCTTTGCAGATACGTGAAGCCAATGTCTCACAGAAAAACAGACAGAGTTAATAAAACTGATGTCCTTCATGCCACACACAATCTGTGGGGTTCACAGTGTCAGGTCAGCAGTCATTAAAGAATAATATTGTTTTGTTATTATTTGCGACTTCCTCAGGACATTGGATGCCCAGCCTTGAGTTTGCAGCTGGTCATCAACACGCTGCACAGATATGAGGTGATGAGGGGTTGGGACCCAAAGCACTCTAAGCTCGAGCTCCTGCCTCAGGAGTGTATTCAGCAGATGGGAAGCAAATGCAAGAGAGAAGGATGGATTCCTCTTTGTCTCCCTTGTGAACCATCCTCATGACCTAGGAGGTCCTCCCCACTTCTAGGCAGATCTCTGATTGAAACTTCCCAGTTTAAGCATACCAGAATTTATTTCAGTCCAAAGACAGCCAAAAGGACCAATGCTTTTCATTTCTTCATCACACCATTTTGGGCTTCAACTCCGTTCAGCAGAGCAGTATTCCCAGGTCTTGCAGCATGCCTCATACAGCTATCACCAGAAACGCCTAATTAAACTAGCAGGAATGTCACCAAGACCTGGGAAAAGAGACTTTCTCCTTAGTTTGAAGTCCATACTTCTGTGAGCAGTTGCCACAGAGGAAGATAGTAATGGCAAACTGTTCACTCTCCTTTAGTGAAAGTTGCCTCTAGGTACAAGTTGCTCTTCATGTGCCGGATAGAACCTCCACCTTCGGCCACGGTGAACATGGATGGAGGGTACAACAGCCAGTGTGTACTCACAGGGAAAGCATCAGTCTTTAGAGGTGGGAATTTTCTTCAAGTTGAAACATTAGGGTGGCCCCAGCTGCAGTACATAGCTGTGACCAGCCTTCAGTGGGGTGGGCAGCCAGCGTCCAGTGTGGCAGGCTTCCATGGGAGCTGCTGTGCTGGAGTTTGGGGCAGCAGCCCCCCAGCATTGCCCTGACTTTTCCCCAGGCAGCCTGCTCCCTGACCAAACAGTTCCACAGCTGACAGCGTGAGGACACAGACTTGGAGCCAGGGTAGGGCATGTAGGACCGTGCAACGGCAGGTTAAGCACCTGCTCCTGCTCCCAGCGCCCTGTGATGAGTTTGGAGTTCCACTGTTTTCCCCCAGCAGTGACAATGTTTTTGCAAAGGAGGCAGCAGCTGTGAATCCACCCCAAGTGCGGGGTGCACAGGGTGCTGGCAGCTGCCTGGCAGAGCATCCCCAGGGCAGCCACGCGGGTGGGACAGTGCCGCCTCCTCCTTAGCCCTCCTCCGTGGGGAGCCCCCGCCCTGCTCAGCTCTCCTCGCAGGCTGCGTGGGACGGCGTGTCGGGGCTTGCAGGCAGGCTCAGCAACAGCATAAATACAGCGCTGGTTGCAAGGGCTGGCTCAGAGGCAGGATGAGCAGCAGAGGAGAAGACAGCTCAGTAATTTATGCTGCACAGAGGAAAGAATTATTCGGCAGCTGTTGGCAAGCAGGCAGAGGTACCGAGACAAGCCAGGCTTTGTGGTTTAAGAGTTCTGGGGAACCAGTGACCAAGAGCAGCATTTCGGCTGCTTGGTGCCATATAGACCCACCTCTGCCAGTATCACAGAGGTTTACCTTCCTCTCTGCTGTCCTTGAAGCATCCGGCAGAGAAATGTAAGTAAAGAGAAAGACAGCAAACGTTCATCATTAATGAACAATACCTATTTTGTTACCACTGACAAATTGTGAATTCCCAGAGACAATTGAGAAAGTGGAACTGTGTTGAAATGGCTGCTACAGGCTTGGACCCAGGTCAGTTGTCCCTTCAAGGGTGCACAGCTGGGTACCATGTGCCAATGAAGCTCTTTCTTCATCATCTAAACAAGCACTGGAGCTTCTTCTGGGACAGACAGGACTCATTTCTCAGAAATCACCCTATCAGAGGGTGAATACCTGAATATCTGGTACTTTTCCCTTTTGGTGCCTACACCTCCTCCCAATAACAGCTGAAGCAAACTATGACAAATGCAACTGATTTCTTTTTTAACATCTTTTTCATATTGACTATAAATTGAATAAGATCCCAAGCTTCCCTTTCTGATTGCAGATTTCCTAAAAGGGCAAGTCCTTCACTGAAATCAGTGAAATTCTGTCACAGATTTTAGCAGTGCCATAATTACACCTCTAGAGCTTTATTCTTTATTTTCCTGAATGCCCCATTCACTTTAGCTGTTCTAAATTTTTTGAAAGGTTTAACCAGTTCTGTTAGCATGGTAAAGGTGGCTGCACCAGAAACATGTTCACCTGGGGTCAAAGAGGTCTCCGTGAGGTTGGGTGGTGCCTATCTGAGGAAATCCAGGTCTGGTCTTCACTAAAGCTTTCACTAGCATGTTTTGAAGTCTCTTAGACTCCCTCAGATATGGGCACTATCTGATTACAAGGCCAGGGAGGGGCGGGGAGAGGCCTTGGTGTCCCATATCCTCAAGGCCTTTCATGGAGCTGCTCATTTTGAGGTCACTGCTTCTTAAGCCATTTCACCAATGTGCTGCTCCCACCAAAGGACCGAGGCTCTCCCTGGGCCCCTGGGTAATGCTTAGGCCAAAGGGCAAATGTTAAAGTACGGTGTGTCCATCCCTCTGGGCCAGCCTGAGAGCAAATTGCCAAGGAGCCCAAGCTGTAACTCAGAGGGAGGGGGTGAGTTATGCAGCCCCCTCCGCCATCCACTTTCCATCAACATGCCAGCAGCAAATCCATCCTTTGCAGAATAGACTTGCAGAGTGCCAGGGGACCAGAGAGGACGAATCTCGATGCCTCTGTCAGGGACTATCCTCCTTTGTGGGCACCTGGGCTCTGGCTCCTGCCATGGAGCCCTCTGTGTTCCATCACCCCCTGAGCGACCCTAGGGCTGTGCACATTTCTGCTCCCCTGCATGCCTCCACACACACTCAAATGCAGGCATTCATTTCACCAGCGGAGTAGACCCAAGAGCCTTGAAATCATCCAACATGAAAAATTCAAACACTTCCTATGTCCTGAGCTGCAAGATGGAGGAATATGACAGCTTGTCAAGGATGGGCAGCTACTGAACATCTCTGGCTGCTGAACAGACTAAGTTTTCCTCATTCCTAGCACCTCACTTGCACGTGTTCTGTGAACATGAAGAAACTGAACACCCTGAGTAGGTGGTGTGCAAACCTGGGGGCTGGAGATCTCTTTGAAGCTGCTGACAGACTTAAGAGCGAGGTTTCTTGGAGAAGGGAGGTGAAATGTACAAAACTTGAGCTTTCCTCTTCAAAAAGCCAGACAGGGATGTAAAGGGCTGGAGAAAAGGAGACAGAGTTTATAAAAGCTGAGGATTTTAATGGGTTGAGAGTGGGCAGCAATTAATATAGCTCACTGCAGTTCTGAGCTTTTTAGCCCACTGACATTGTAGCATCTATAGCAACACTGCTAAACAGACCAGCAATAGTAAATTTCAGATACAGCTTTCCAGTATCAACATCTGGGAGCTAAAAACAGCTGTATCCTGCTATGCCTTTGTGCACAGGAACAGGGGTGACCCTCATGAGTGGCCTTAAATCTGGGCTAACCCTGCCAGCTCCAGAGAATGCTGTGCTATTAGGAGTTAGGCACCTTCATAAGAATCATACTGAACAAGACCTGGCTTGCATTACATCACAAACTGGGAATTTTTTGTTACGAAAGCATTTTTCTTTTCCAAGTGGTACATACAAACCTTGCCACCCTGACGTCTCCCAGGCTACAGGTCAGTGAGATACTGGATTTTACAGCAGTTCTGTGAGGTCTAGGCTAAAGAAAGGCCACACACACAGTACTGGAAGACCTGTTAAGAGTATCACATGAACAGCCTGTGCTTTTAGACCATTCCTGCCTTTCAGTGCACCTTAACTCTTGCCTGCAGCAGAAAGGCAGCAATGACGGCGGCAAAGGCAGACCAGATTTCACCTTAATCAATCACATGTGGAAAGCAATGTTAGCAGCTGTGAGGGGGAGAGCACCATCTCATCTCCTTAAGGTCTGTGAATGCTTTTCAGTGACTGCAACAAAGGTGTGGTAATAAAAAAGACCGTCCTGAAGGATACTGGTGCAGCATTGCTACTGTAGGGCTTTGCCTACGCAGTACTCCGAGCCAGTTCAGTGCAGACTGTGACAGCTGAACTAAGAGCAAGCTCCAGCTATGCTGGAATTTCATTTTACGAGGAAAAACCCAATAGAGGATGGCTGCATACACACTGAGCAGAGGACGTAGCTGTGGCTGCTCCAGGGCTACCACTCCTTTAGGAGACACTAGCCTCATCAGTAAGACACACAGAGTGGGTGGTGGAGCAGCTGCTGTCATTGTGGGTCCCACTAAATGCTGCGTGCTCAACTCAGAGATGAGGAAAAGAAAAAAGAGGGCTGAAGAAAGACTAAGCATATCCAGAGCTCAGCAAAAGTAAATTACTTCTCCTAAACTCAGCTTGACTTAAGGTTTCAACTTTGAGTGAAAAAAATCCTTAAGTGAATGCTCCGAAAATTTACCATTAAATCCACTCAGATTCAGTTCAATTAAAACATTAGGAAATCAAAGGCAGCAAAATGATCTTTGTAGCCATGACAGATTTGCAAATACATAAAATCTTTACTTTTATGCAAGCTTTGCATTGTGTTAGATCTCTGCCATTGCCCAGAACAAAAATGAAATACTACATTAAGGTTACCTGCATAAGAACTCCCCCTTTTGCACTGTGTTTCAGGAGCAAAAGAGATTGCTGAGTATTTTCTACTGTCAGGAAAATTGACCAAATTATTTAGAATTACCTTCGAGAAGAAAATACCCTTTGGCAGGTGGCTCTATGGCTGAAACCAGCAGAATTAGGGAAAAACTAGGAAGAAAGACCCCAAACCTGCAAGTGAAGGTGCCACCAAGCATGGATGCTACAGCCCCACCCCTGGGATGACCAGCACCCAGCCCACTGGGCAAGGGGATCTCTGTCCTCACGGTATGTGTACCTTGCACCTTCAGCTCAGAGCACAAATTTGCCCCCAGCCCAATTCAAGGTCACTGGAGCTGTTTCTGAGCTTATTAGCAGCAGAACTGCAGGGTTAAAGGTGTTCTGCAGAGCCCTGTAAAGCCTTCAGAGCTCATTCAGCTGCTCATTGCAGTGTTAGAGCTCACGAAGCCCTGGTGAGGAATGGCAGCACTGGTGAAGCTGCCAGCAAGGCAGTGGCATGTCACAGCCCCAGGGGCCTAGCGAGTGCCTTCAATGTCATTTATGGCAAAGCTTGTTCCTCTTTGGTGGGATAGAAGCCTTTGGAGTGAGAGTGGCCCAGGAAGACTTCTCTGATCAGATGTACCTAGCAGAAAGACCGAGGCGAGTGCAGAGCCCACCCATCTGGCTGCCCCGAGTTGCTCCGGGAGGCACCTCCTGTCTGGGGAGCCCCTCCTCAGCCTCCCCCCAGATGACTAAGGATGATGGCGAGGGTGGCGGGCAGCTGATTGCCCCACGGCTGCAGTTTCACAACTCTAGCCATCTGTGGGCCAGGACTGCAAGCTTCTTAAGCCCTCAGGAAAACACATAGGAACACTCTCCAAATTGTTTGGGAGTGATTGTAGCAGCTTCCCTGGGGCAGCAGAAGCGAAGTGCTCCTTTGCAGCTGCTGCTCTCAACTGTCTGGGCTAAATCTTCACTACAGGAATGGGCCCACCTGTCATCCCCCTCTTTTATGCAAGCTACTCTTTTCTCTTAGTGAGGAGGAGGGGGCAGAAGGGGGAAACGGCTAATGGTTCATAATTTTCACCATGTTATGATGTCTTACTGCTATCTCAGCCATCAGATACCCCTCTCTCTTCCCACCCAACAACTCAGCTTGTGCCTGCAAGTTCATAGCATTCGCTTTGGGTTCTGCAGATGCATAAGTCTGACTTCACCTCTGATCAGAAAGAGGTCATCCAACCATCCCTCTCCATCTTCCTCAGCTCTGAAAGGACAGCCAGTTTATTTTAGAGGCCCAACCCCCACTCCCCAAAACAGCAGCCTTTTCCCAGGCCAGCTGGGTGCCCTGGTGAGGAATGCTGACAATCTGCCATCCTGGAGCAGAGCTGTCAGTGTTACTTCCCTACTGCTGAGCCCTCAGTCATCACTCACACAAAGGATAAGTATGCAGCCCACTGCCTTGTGACAAGAGCTGTGACTTTGTTTAGGAGCCAAGTACTAGGAAAGTGTACCAGGGAAATGTGGCTTAGTGGAACAGGAAATATTAACAATCTCTGATAAAAATAAAAGAAGCAGCCAGTACACCTCTAACTCAGCTGGAGGCACAGCTCTGTGACTGGCTGCGAGTAACAACCTCCCAAAAAAAAAAAAAAAAAAAAAGAAATAGCTTTTCCAGTTCAAGGCTGACTTTTAAAAGAACAGTAATTTTTCATGTGTTCATCTGTGTGCAAGAAAAGCGCCTCAGCAAAGTCATCTGTATATTGCAGTAGTTGCTGGCATAGGAAAGGACATGGAGTTTTCAGCTCCACAGATGGTTGAAGGAGCTGTTGTAAAAGCCCACAAACATAGGCTCACACAGCCCCATCACCCACCAGCAGCAAGTTAGGATAAGCGGGTTGGCTACTACAGCTTTGTGCACCAGTCAGTTTTGGGTTTTTTCTGCTAGAAAAACAAGATTGGGATAAGTGTCTCTGGCTAAAAGGATTTCTCTCAAATATCCTTGTTTCTGAGTGAAATGGTTAAATGATAGCAGAATAGTAGAGAGAAGAAAATTATCCCCCCTCCCTTTTTTTTTTATTCTTTGTGTGTTTTAGTCAAAGCAGGTATCAGACTGGAAAAGCTTCGTTAACACTGAATTCATATCTACAGAGTCCTTTCAAGTTATTATGGGGCTGATAACCTCTTTTTGTCCTTGTAATCCATGGTAAATAGAGGAGCTTAATCGCTCAGGAAATAGGCAACAACTTGCAGATCCCTTCATTCCTAGTATGCTGTTTGCACAATGCCGAGTGCTGGCAATAAGCAGAAGCTGATTTAATAATCTGAAGTCATCCAAGACTCTGCTAAATCCCAAGCGAAGCCCAAGTGTTTCTGCCTTGCTCTTGTCTCCAAGGAGCAAGCAACTGCAACATGACGAGTTTTTAAGGCTGGAACTTAAATGGCAAGGCAGTCACTCATTTAGGTCTCCATCCAAGGACCCATGGCAGCAGCAGGGGGATTGGACACTGCATGTGCAAGTGATCGTGGGGAAGGTCTCTACCAAGCACAGAAAACGAAGCAGCCTCTGCTGTGAGAGGCAGCACTTCTCACCCAGGGACAGGGACCCTGGCCATGGATAGAACGCTGCTCTCTCGCTCCCAAGGCGTGACCTTGGGCAGGCAGCAGGGGCTCTCCGGTCCCGAGTTTCCTCTTCTCCAAAACAGAGATATGATATACAAGTGGGCTGAGAGCCTTGCAGAGAGGTGCTATCACTGGTACAGGGAATTATCATCCCCAGGCCCAGGTCCAAAGCACGCAGCAACATGGAGAGCCGTTCCCTCAAAGGACCCTGGCTCTGGCACCGAAGCCAAGAACAGGCTGTATGTGTTCTGCAGGTTTCCTGCTATACTTTTACCTTTGTAAAAGGCACTAGGTGCAAAAGATCCTAAAGGCTGAGACTCAAAACCCAACAAAAATTACCAATAATGAAATAATCTCCTCGTAGATGGCATATGACCCAGTTCTTGAGCCTCCTGCAAGTTACAATCAAAGACATATGTACAGTCATAAATATCAGAAATATTTACAAAACACAGACAAGATCTTAAAAACAAAAGCAGTGATTTCTTCATCTCACTGGAAGCCTTACAAAACATGGGGTAAATTGTCTCAATTGAAATACTCTGCTGACCACAGAGGGCTGTATGCTTCATTGTAATGGTTAGTCATTCTATACATATTTACTGGTTCAGTTAATCTACTATGGCTGCTCACAAACTACTGCAAGGCAAAGATTAGAAAGCAGGGTCATTCAAAATTTTGTGTATGCAAAATCCACTGTGGTCATAGCACAATACAACACAAAAGGTAAATCAAACCCCCATTCAAGCAATCATTTCCCATGCACTGGTGGCTGGCATAGCCAGAGACATCTAGGAGAAGACCAGGAAAGGCTGTAAAGTAGCTAATTTAAAGTTCCTGTGATGAGTCTGTACTGGGATATGTATCTCTGCTTTGATGTTTTTCTAAAAGCCTAAGCAAAACCCAAAAAAACCTCAAGCGCTTAAGCGCAGAAACCTCACCTCTGCTTTTTTTCTACAAGTCTCCTAAGGAAAACCTGTAGGTGCTGCAATCCAACCAGGCTGTTGAGGCAGAGCATGAGCTTCATGCAGATACCAGCTGGCAGTACAGCCACACTTCCCAGTGCTTCACCCAGGAGCTGATGTCCCTTTCCTTGTAAATTCAGTGGGTACCATTAGGCCAAGACTCCACAAGTAACCGAGCCCCATGGTGACGTCCCAAGCAGCTCCCAGGCCCTTTGGGTCTCAGGACACCTTGAGGATGTTCAGCTCTCAACAGGCTCAAAGGCACCTCTGCTCTGCTCATCTCAGCACATAAGGCAAAAAGCAATGCTCTGAGAAGTGTGTAGCAGGGTCCTTACCTTACACATCAAAAATCCCACACTGGAAAGACAGAAAAAACCTTATCACAAACACCCATAGTACGGTTTATAACTTTTTTTTTAAAAAAAACTTATTTCAGATTTATAAAAGACTTAAGTTGAAAGTTGGTGGTTGATTTTACCAAAAAAAAAAAAAAAAAAAAAAAAAAAAGGAAAGGGGTGGGAGATAGTATGGAATTTTCTAAAAAACGATGNTAGGTGTGGAAAGTAATTTGGCACTTTCTAAAAAGGACTGAGATGTTCCTGCTAGAAACAAGCAGTCAAAGGAGAAAAGGCTTTCATTTAGTTCTGGTTTGGGTTCAGTTTCAAAGAAAATTGTTCAGTTTCAGCTGTGCTGAGAATTCAGTGAAATTGCATTCTATATTTCATTTGGGGGAAGCGGGACACACACATTTAGACCAGTCTTCTTTTTTATTTTGTTTTGCTCAAAAAGCATAGGCATTATTTCACCATCTTCTTCCTCTCCCTCTCATTTAATTGGAAAATATGAAAGGCCAGGATGTCAGTGTTATCCTAATCACACAACATCAATACTGGCACAGACCATGGGCAAAGGTCTTGCTTCTGGGGTTTATTTCCTGGGTTTTCTATGTCAAAAGAGAAGCAGCCATCATTTGTGAAAAAGGTCAACATCTGTCTCAGTCTGGAAGAATTCTGTTTGATTTCAATGAACTTTGAATCAGATCCAGATTTTCTCTCTGTACCCCACGTTGTATTGCAGATGAGACAAAACTTAAGAGAAAACCCTAGTAAGGCAATATTCACCATTAGGAAAATAATGGGGAATATTTCTATAAAAATATTTCTAGGACCATTTTATGTGTACCATAAATATGTAAGCAGTCTTATTTTACATCCTCTTAATCAAAAATTAAAGCAGAGAAGCATGTATTTGATGCACTTTTGTAAGGATATTACCATTGATGCTGGGGCAGAAAAAAACACAAATTATAAAACTCTTGTTCTACTATATTTATGTCCTTCCAGAGACACCACTGTTATTAAAAGCTTATAAGGGATACCTCTAGCAGCGGTAAGCAACAGTGGGTCCTCGAATAGACAATGAATTTAGAGATGCTTAATTGACTTTTCAAAGCTGCTGAGCACCAGCACTTGCGAGAGGTCAGATCTTGAAGCCATCATTTGCATATCAGTATTAAGTTCAAATGCCTATATTTTGGGTGTTTACTATTGAACAGAGAACTTGTACTTGTTACAGCAAAAGCCTTCTTATGGGAGAGGTTACTGACATCTCCCCAGTGAAGGCAAACAGCACCAACAAGTCTAGGTCAATGCACACTGTGTCACTGAAAGTAAAACACCTCCAGGAGATGCTTGAAAATGAGGACCTGCTGCAATACAAATACATGTCAGGGGAGTTCAAGACATTTGAGCAGCTGCAGCTCTATGGAGACCCCAAAGCAGCACATTTTTCTTGTCATACCTCATTTCTTTTCCCATGAAGCTAGAAAGGAACAGGTTGGAGTTAATGCTGAATAGTGGAAATGTTTTTTCTGGATTGATTTCAGGTTATTTGAAATTCAATCATAGTGTTTAAGATATATGAAAAAGAGAAACAAGGTACATTTAATGCTTCAATTTAGACTCCTAATGTCACAGAGAAAGGCATTTACAGGTAAAGGTGATGAGCCTGAATTCTGTGTCCCAAAGACCTGCTGTACATGAACTGTGACACTGGGTATTACAGAAATCAGCTACACTTGGTGTGGGTGCTCACACATCACACACTGCAAGAGGCAAAACTGAGGATTCTGAGTCTCATAATTGTGCTGTATATATAAAGATTAATTGGAGCATCTGAGTGGGTCTTTTCTTCAGAGGGTATCTACACAGGTTCAAAGTGTTCCTCTTAGGCACTTAGATTGAGCTTAAGACATTGGAAAAGCTTAGACCAGGCTTTAATCATCACAAATAGCTCACCAACCAATCATTCTTCCAACATATTGAGAGCTCTTTCAATAGATACCTCTTTATTTGAAATGGAATGTATCTTGAAAAATACGAAAAATAAATCACATCTCTCAGAAATCATTTATGAGTCATATTTACACACAAATTTTTTTGACGACACTGGTATTTCTGCTCACAAGAGGATATGCTAGAAAACATTTGGTACATCACTGCAGCTATAATTCAGAAGCTGGCATTTGCATATCATGAACCTTAAAAAAGAAGAATTACTTCAGGATGTCACAGAAACAACATCCACTTGATCTTCCTTTTCTCCCCAGTTCCTAAATTGTCTTGGTCACCACAGCTTGGATTTTCTTGCTGAATCTGCCCCTTGATTACTTTTTTTTTTTTAATTACAACAAGTAATTTTGACCTCTTTATGAACGGACTGTCTCTGCTTTTGCTATGTATACCAAGCATTTGCCTGTGTTTTACTGGCATTTTTGTATATTCCCTAATGAATTTACTTCAGCCATATGCTGTCAGATTTCTTTTCTTTTTCTTTTTTTTTGGAAGAGGAAGAACAACTTGACTTATTTACTTGTAAAGCTCCAATAAGATGGAGCATGATGTGCTGAACCTATTTTCATAGCCATTGCTTACAAGGCAGTAACAGACAGTATTAAATCCAGAAGTTCAAATGAAGACTACGCAGCAATAGAGGGGCGAGATGAAAAAAAACCCAGAAGTACCTTTTATAACATCAAACAATTTCTTGGTCTAAAATTACTATCAGGAAAAAAAAACCAAAACAAAAAACCCCCCAAAACCAAAAATAGGCCAAAACCACAAAAAACCCCACACACCGTGGAATTCAGAGCGTGAGAAAGTTGTCAGACCATCCTCATCAGACAATTTAGCCTTATTTATACTGACAGGGCATGAGCCACACAGTCCGACTGTCCCCAGGGGACCCCAGCCAATTTGTTCCCACTCAGTTTCCAGGAGACAGTTTGGAGACACAAGGGAAAAGTTTGATCCTTACACCCATCCCACCAACTCAGGCTGGTGGTATGAAGGTAGCTTTTGTGATGTGATCACCTCTCACACTAGGAGGCTGACTGATACCAAGGGTTTTAAATAGGTAACACGGCAGGCAATGACAACCAGCAAAAGTTTGTTGAACTACGTCAGTCCAAAAGGTTTTCAGATCATCCTCCAGAACAACTTAGAACAAGAAACATAACATAAAGTGTTATTGACCTTGAACCAGTGAAAAGCAACAGTAAATTCGAAACAGAAGTTGTCTCCTCATCCCTTCATGTCAATTTTCTCACTAAAATTGTCATCTTTAGCTTTCAAAGTACGAGTACTTCCAGAATAACAGTAAAATTTCAGCTTTAGATTACATCCACAGACTTTTGTGGCATTTAGAGGCTTGCATCCACTGAGGACAAGAATAACAGCCTCTCTCAGAGAAATACATGTGTCTCTGAACAAATAAGAATTAATTCTCATCAGTTACATTTATCCTTCAGTAGGCTAAAATGTATTTTAGTAGGTGAGATCAGCAATACATCTGTATACCTGAAAAGGTGGATTAGTTACTCAGTAAACTGTAATTAATCACTCTAAAGAGAGGAGCCAAATTACAAATTACAGTCTATTTTGTGAGTCTCTGACTAGCTCATTAGAGAATCCCCTTGCAGCTCTAACATCCAAGCGTTAGCAGAATGATAATGGCAGATGTACAGAGATGGGGAAATTGAGTATTATGATTGCCAAGCCAGCGAACCTAATCCTGGAAGATGCGGGGCACCTTCGATTTCAATTAATTGCAAAATAATGACTTTGTTAGGACAGCTGTAATCTACCACCCCGAGCTCATCATGCAGCCTTGTCAAGGGCCAAGTTGGAGAGAAGCGCTCAGGAGTAACTACAGAGGATCGTCAGGGCTTTGATTCTGCACTGTGACACGTTCTGCTTGCCTAGGTATGTGACCCTGACACCCGGGGGAAGGAACAAAAGAGGAGGGCTAACACAGACCTCAGTTTACTCCTTACAGGACTGAGCTTAGAGGGCAGGAGAAGGTGCCGACATGCACAGTAGCGAATTATAAAATCTTCCTTTGAGTATCACTTCAGCCTTTTGCTTTAAACACTTACAGAAATAAGCTTGCACCCAGAATGTGAGGCTCTGGCTGTAAAATTACACCTCATTTACACAAAAAGAAAAGCCTTGGATGTGTAGCTTGAAGAGATTTTGTTTATATTAATGTAAATCGTAAAGGGGCCAAAAGCCATTTTCCTCATCCCACTGGTTAAAATAAGTATCTCCACGGCTTTGACATTTTACCTTGGACCAGAGATAACGAGCCGCATCACTCTGTCCCACTTGCAGCCTCCCCGCTTCATTTACACCAGAGAACCTGCAAGGTAGCAGCACCCAACGTGAAGCCATCCATCGCCAGAAGGGCCCTGTCCTAGAAAGCTCACCGGCCCACGCCCGACTCCCTCCTCTGCACTGGGCAAAGAGCTCTGACCCGCTCCCGCCAGCACCGGCAGCCGAACTCCCACTGACTTTTAAGAGGCAGAGAAACACACACCAGCTGTGCAATTAGCCCTTTGTTTTCCAACTTCATGGATTCATCAACGTTTTTAGAGGCAAGATGGCACGCCTCTCTCAACATCTGACAGTGCTAAACACCAAAATTAATCTAGTTCATCTCATCTAGAGAGCAACTTTCAGCTTATGAAAACTGTGACCAAAATACTCCATTTGCACACTAAGATGTACATAAACTGGATTTTAAACTATGGACTGCTTTAATGCAAGGCATTTAAAAACTGCCATGAAAATGCAACACAGGTTGAAGTCCAGATCACCTAAAAACTGAGTGTGCAGAGGGAGCCCTAAACTTGGACGATAAGAAGCATTCAGGAACACTTCCGAGCTCTGGCCCAGCAGCCTAGGAGCAAGCACATCGCATAGACAGCTGGAATCCAACTCAGATTCCTGTATCACAAAAGAAGTTCGTCAGATTCCTTCTGCTCATACACTAAACAGATCAGTTTTAATCTCAGAATGACAAGCCACATTGCTTTTTTGAATAGCCAAGCATGAATGACTTTTTATCATCTTCCACCACGTTTAATATTAAAAAAAAAAATCATTTAAACCCCAGACTCTAACTGTTGTTCTCATTAGAGAAAATAGGTTTCATATGGAGTATGGGTTTCAGCCAAATTTTAAAACACACATCACATTTTCCATGCTGGTGGAATATAGTGTACTTTGGGTAGAAAACAAATAACTTTTTTGTCAAATTGAACACAGTCAAAGTACCCAGAACTTCTTCATTCTTTTAGGGAGCTAACATGCATATTGTTTTTTCCTTTACTTTTTTGATACGGCCTACATTCAGAAACGTCTTGCAAATAAGCCTTGACAAAAAAAAAAAAAAATATAAAAAAAAAAAAAAAAAAAAAAAAAAAAAAAAAAAAGGAAAACAAAACCAAAAGAAAACAACCCTAATAAATAAAATAAAATACATTAAAATAAAGTTACAGTACATCATGTCTCCTAGAAGTCCCATCGCACCAAAGGATCCTTTCCAAGGTTCATAAATAATGGATTTGAAATGCTTCTCGGCACCGAGGGCGGCAAAGCAGCAGCAGCAGCTGACTGAGGTTCAGGCTGTTGAGCCACTTCTCTCCGGTCTACCTGCACCTCCGGCGTTCGCTCAGTTTCTGAGCCCATGAAGCAGGTCAGCCACGAACGCGCTCTGTCCGTCTTCCCCGAAGCGCTCCGTGAGCGTAACCTGCAGTGAGACAGAGAGCACAGGGAGCAGCCCGTCAGGCGAGAGGCGGCGGCCGGGGTCGGCAGCCCCGCGGGTGCGGTGCGGCGGGCGCGGTGCCGGGTCCGTACCTGCGCTAAGCGGAGTTGGAGGCGCCGCGGAGGCGCGGGCCGTGGGGCGCCGCCAGGTGCTGCTGCTTCTGCCGGGTGGAGCGCACGGCCAGGATAGCCTGGCGGTTCTTGTACTGCACCATCTGCAGCGTGATCGCCGCGTTCCAGCCCTGCTCCTGCGCGCACCGAAAGTCGATCTCCTTCCCCTCGGCCATCACCACCGTGAAGTACACGTACTTGCCCTTCCGCTCCACGCAGTCCACCGTCTTCATGTTGGAGAAGTGAAGCTCCTTGATCTTGGCCGCCGGCTCGGCCGGCGGCGCTGGCTGCGGCTGCTGTTGCTGCGGCGGCGGGGGGTGCTTGGGGGGAATGAGGAGCAGCCCCTCTTCGGTGAGGATACAGCGCTTCTTCTTCCAGAGCTGCAGCAGCCCGTCGCTCCTCTTCTCCAGCATGCCCTCCTTCACCGCCTTACAGCCGCTCTCCAGCATCCTTCTGGCAGGGTTAGACGGCCTCCGCCCGCAAGGGCTGGGCTCGGGGGGCAGGCGGCACCAGCCGAGCACTCTCCGCCGGGCGCCGGCTCCGAGGCGGAGGGCCGGGACCACCCCGGCCCGCAGGAAGCGGAGCGGCTGCCGCCCGTGCCGCGGCGTGGCGAGCGGCGGGCGCTTCCAGAGCGGACGGCCGGGGTTGTCGNGCGGGCCCGGCCCGGCTCCCCGCCCCTCGCCCAAGGCTACGGCAGAGCGCGGCGGGGCTGCGCCAGGAAGGGGGTCCCCGCCGTAGCTAACCAGCGCTAGGCTAATACACCGCTCCTTTGCTTTCCTCGGGGTGTTCCCTCACTATTTAGTTGAAACATATTTCCTGAGCCTGCCTCCTTGGGCAAGAGCAGCAAAGAGCGCTCCTCAGCGTGTTCTTGATTCAATCCCAGTAAAACCGGTGCCAGTTTTCCGCGGCACCCTGATATTTAAGCGATCATCGCGTCATTAAACAAAGGAAAGAGCCTGAAAGAACCTGGTAAAACAGCTTGATCCCTACGCTGGGCTGGGGAGAAGCAGCTTCAACTGTATGTATAAAATAAATCTTTACTTTCTGCAGCAGTTTGAGTAATGTCTAAAGAAAGCATGGATCCGTACCACTTCCCTAAGGAACCAATAGAACCTCAGTACACGGAAATTGCAAAAGCAGACTAGGAAAAAAAAACNAGCCCAGCGCGGTGAGGGAGCAGAGCCGGGAGGCGCGGCGGGGCCGCCCGGCAGGCGGGGCGGGGGCTGCGCTCCCCGGCGGCAGCGGGCCCGGCCCGGCTCCCCGCCCCTCGCCCAAGGCTACGGCAGAGCGCGGCGGGGCTGCGCCAGGAAGGGGGTCCCCGCCGTAGCTAACCAGCGCTAGGCTAATACACCGCTCCTTTGCTTTCCTCGGGGTGTTCCCTCACTATTTAGTTGAAACATATTTCCTGAGCCTGCCTCCTTGGGCAAGAGCAGCAAAGAGCGCTCCTCGGCGTGTTCTTGACTCAATCCCAGTAAAACCGGTGCCAGTTTTCCGCGGCACCCTGATATTTAAGCGATCATCGCGTCATTAAACAAAGGAAAGAGCCTGAAAGAACCTGGTAAAAGAGCTTGATCCCTACGCTGGGCTGGGGAGAAGCAGCTTCAACTGTATATATAAAATAAATCTTTACTTTCTGCAGCAGTTTGAGTAATGTCTAAAGAAAGCATGGATCCGTACCACTTCCCTAAGGAACCAATAGAACCTCAGTACACGGAAATTGCAAAAGCAGACTAGGAAAAAAAAACAAAAAACAACCAAACAAAACCAAACTGGCAAACAGCTAGGAGCGTTTTTATTATTCTGCTTTGTTGCCACACATTTGCGTATTGTTTGTATTCTCCCCCGAGGTTAGCTTTTGAATAAATTTGAGTAGAAAAGTAAAGTGACCTACGGTTAATATGAAACTATTTAATTTTTAATCCTTTGATGTATTAGATGTAAATCAAAATCCCACATAGCAGAATTTGGCTGACAAAGCCAATGTAAACTGAATGCTGTAAGTTTCATACTATGTCTGAGAGCACTGTTTTTAAACATGAATTTATCATGGCCATAAAAAAACCCTCCTCACATCAATTTTGGCAGCTAGGAAGCAGATCATGCTGCAGCACGTGCTGTGTTCCAATAGATTAGAGAAAAAAAAATCAACATTAATGATAGCTGTAATGGAGTTTATCACCGATAACATTTTTAAAAGGATTTCCTCTTATCTTTTCCTTTTGAAGTTCAAAGTTAATTTTGATAAATTGTTGAGGGGTAAACAATTAAGGCAATAAAAGCACTCAGTAACAAAAGCAACTTGACTAGCCATAAATTAAACTAAAAAGGAAATTAATATCCTAAAACATCCATTTATATAAAGAAGAGTCCCTTCTCCCTAAAGCTGAATAGATACACTGTAAGTCATTCTCACAACCATCTTACACCTAACTTAACAGAGGCACATGGTAATTCTCAAATTATCTGAACATCACTCACAATTGCCTCAATCAGCAGTTCACTGCCATTTGAACCTAAATTTCGCAGCACAAATATCTGCAACTCCAACTGCTGATGCATATACAAGGTGTCTCAAAAATGGCTTGAGCAACATAAGAGAACTTCTGCCTTTTCACCTGATGTGTTTTGCACCTATTTCTTTGCTCCTTATTAAGTCTCCGTGCATGTGACATAGGATTTTGAAACTCTCCTGTTAAAGCAAACTGGTTAAAATACACTCATCTATACAGAGCAGCTTAATTAAAATACTGAGTTTATGTAAGGCATAGGACACTTGACGAAACCTACAGAAGACCAGTTTCTAGCAATCCACCTGTTCAGTTTTGGTTGCTGTTCCACTGCTGTAAACGAGCAGCCATTTGATTCCAGGTAAATGCACTAACCAGTAGAGTGGAAACTTGCATTAGATTTGAGAGTGCCACATGTTACACCGCAACAGCATTCAAAAAACTCTCCCCTCCACCCCGCAACACTGCACTGTAACACTTTAGAACATTAACACACAACCTATATCTGTATAATTCAATGTGAGCCTTTTTACTTGTTCTCAGTACTGACAGCACACTGCAATTACTCAAACGAAAGAGGGAGACTAGTGTGGAAGGCCAAATATTTCCAACACACATACAGGAGAAAAGAGACTAAATTCATTCCACTTTGCCCTTCCATGACAAAGCACTGAATGTGAGATTTTTAATGCAATTCCAAACACTCATGGACGTACTCTGCTAATATACAGACTCACAGCACTGTTTATTCCTGGTGAAATTCACCTAAGCATGTGGTCAGAAGCAAACATGCAAAACATCCATTTAAATTTGTACTCTATAAGCCAACAAATATTAACAGCCATTTAAAATACACTGTTTGACCAAAACCACCAGATCAGTCAAAAGCTACAAGACCAGTATAAGATGAAATACTGACAGCTCCATGATAAAAGAACAAAATATTGTGCAGAATTTGCCAGTAAAGGATAACTTCATTTTCCTAGACACAAGTTGAAACTGAGCTTCTGTAAATGTTTCTTACATTACTATTTTGAAAAAACACATTCAACACAGTCAGGCACACTAAAATATCTCACTGAGATGTTACTTTTCTTGAAATATACATTTAAACCACTGCATTAATATTAAATGCTTCACATCAACTACCTTTATTGACGTTTCACTAAATAACTAGGCAGGTTCTGCAGTCATTCCTCCAGAAATAGCTGGTGTGAAGATGCCTCCTACTGTCAAACCTGACATACTACAGTCTGAAAAAAACCAGTGAATCTGATCCATGGAAGTCTCTACTTCTCAGATACGTGTATTTCTTACTGAATTTTTCCTTTTCTATGTTCGATGTTGATACTTGCAGAAATGTCTGCTTGTTAAATACTCCGGTCTCCTGTATCATAAACTCCATAACTTAAGACTCAAGTGGTTGAAATTTTGTATGTGCAACCTTAATTAAAGGGTAATTATAGCAAGAATACTTAAAGTGTTCTTTTTAAACCCTGAGGCAAGTTAAATATTCTTCTGGGAAGCCATTGTGAAAAAATAAATAGCCCGTGTTTTCACTACTTCTCCCAGGTAATGAATTTGCAGCCAGCAGCTTGACGATCAACTTTTGGTGTCAAGGGGATGCTAAGCCCATCCCAACTGACAACCCTTAAGCACCATTATTTCTTCTATTACGGAGAAGTGGCTAAAACAGAAAAAGGATTTAAGAGGGAAACTTAAATTAATTATGAGCTGGTCATTGCTAGACAGAAGGAAAACGAAGAAAAAAAAAGTCAGGGGAAATTTAATGAGAAATACACGACAAATAGATGTGTTGTAATATGTAACTAAAGCAAGTAGACAGGAAGTGGCTAATCCTTCAAGAATTTTCTTGACCATTACTATCTCCCAGTAACTTTACTTTTTACTGCTGCTGAAAGAACACCAGAACACTAAAAATGTGATGCTGGGAGCAGACTTTTCCTTTCAGAACTCTATCTCACATATACCTGTATATACCCCTGAGTAAGCCAAGCATAGACTAAAATTTACTGTAACCAACAACCACACTGCCCCAAGCCTTAGCATTCCTTAAACCCCACAGCAGTACCAGACAAAGAAACTGTGGGCAATTCAGCAGCTATTGGCACAGCAGCTTCTTCCACCTGGCTTTTTCAAAATCCTTTGCACTTCCAAGGTAGTTGTTTTCCAAAAATATTTCAACTTAAACACACACATTGTAGAGAAAAACTAGGCTGTAAGGGGCTTTTAAGTTTCTCAGATTTGACCACCACAGTAAAACACGCTATGAGTTCAGAACAGTTTCTCCACTGCAGGGGAAATGTAAATCTGAGCAATTCTTGCCAACACTTGAGCACACAGAAGCAAAGTTCCTCACAGCAAGTACAGGACTTAAGCCCCTCCTGCAGCTGCAGAGACAACTTGTATTGTCAAGCAATTCACATGCTTTAGTTAGACACGTGTGAACACAAGAGCCTTTCTGCCATAGCCTCTTGTGCCTTGTGTGCCCATCCCTGGTATACACCAGGCAGAGGCAAATATGAAATACCTTATCCGTGCTTGGTGTACCCTGTCTTGTCTGCTTTACTCACTCTGATTTTCCTACAAAACCTGAGACACAGGCCACATGTGGAAGACTACCAGGCCTGAGTAAAGGTCTGACAAGAGGATTCAAAGAGCAATGAGACAAACGCCATGTGGACTTTTACCTCCTCTCGCTAGTGTATAGAAGTAAGACAGTATTTTCAATAGATAATTTATGTTCACTTTAAGTAAGCACTAGCAATTAAAAGCCATTATTTCAATACAGTCTTGAAAACTTGTGGGGAACCTCGAACAGGTTACTGAGCAGCTACTAAGAAATGAAAATGGAGATGTGGTTGCAACTTCTCTAACCTGTAAAACAAAGTCTTGGTTTGGGGAAGACCACATCTGCACAGAACAAAAGAGAAAGTGCTGTAGAGCTGAGTCAACCTACTCCAACATCCATGCAGCTCTAGCCCCAACCTACCAGAGCATCAAGGCCATTCATGCTTTCATTATCTGGCTGTCTGTCCCATCTGTACTGAGGGGTGTAGCATTTTGCTTCCTTAAGCTGCTGAGAGTGTCACAGCACAATCCTCTGCCCAACAGAAGGCATTTGATAAACAACTGTTGCATAGACACCTTTGGAAATAGGAAACCTTTAGCAGAAAGATTAATCATTCATCTGTATGTAAGTTTCCTACCAATTTCTGAATCAGGTCAACAACAATGGGCTTTGAAACACAGGGAAAGTTTGAGTACCAGTTTGAAGACAAAGATGAACACATTCATTTTCTGCATTTTTCTATATTCTGCTGGCTTTTTCACTTAAAAAGCAAAACATGTAAAAACTACAAGATCTGCTATTAGTTTCAGCAACATCGACTTCAAGAACCCAGAACACAATCTGAGCTTATGAAGCTATGAGACACTGCGTAGCAGTGTTGCTACGCCCAGTGTTCAAATAATCCAAGGTAACACTTCTAACTGCACCTGACATCACTCTTCTCCAGAAAGTAAAACTCCAGAATGCTAAGCTTAAATCTGGGCTCCTTTACTTCAGGATACTGGTTTGTTTTTTTTTTAATATGAACAAAGTTATATCAGACAGAGAAACTCTTCTGTACTCATCTAATCTAATCTAGATTGCTAAAAGCAACTATGAAAGAATTGCAAAGAAGCCTCCCTCTATATCAAGCATAAGCCCAGAGCACCCTTCCCTGCCATCCAAAGTCTCACTTAATTCTCTTTCCTCACCAACCTCCCACTTTTCCCCTAAAATAATTTTCCCTTCAATACAGCAACCAGAACTGGATAGAAGACACCATTTACACAGATGTTAAATTATGGTGCATTTCTGCAACTGCTGCCAAAGACATTCTGTTTCAGTGAAACAGAAACACATTTTCCTAGCCCCTTGGGGTTAACAAGGTAACTTACCCTCTTCAAACACTAAATTAGATTCTCTACACCTGGTATAAATGAAAAGTGAAAAGAATGAGTCACAACACTCCAATCAATGTTGAAAGTTTAATGTTCCTGCTACATACTGCCTTTCAGAACTGCTAAACAAGAGTGTCATTGATAACAAAACTACAGTAAGCACCAGAACAGTTTTAATTTAACCAATGCCATAAGAACTGGCACCTCATGTATATTCTTCTTCTTTTTGCTGCAGTCTGGAGAGAACAAGAACTGCTGATTTAGAACTAGCATGTCAGTCTGGAGAGAAGCTTACCAAAATCTGTCAATAGGATGTATTCATGACCCTGGATCTTGCAGGCTGCAGGTGTGCTTTGACATCTAACAACTCCCCTTTTCAAATATTGTATCCCATTGTATGTTATGTCGGTGTTAAATGAGAAAGCAATCAAAGAGCAGGCCAAATTTGTTAAGTAGTGAATTTTGAAACTTACAACTTTTAACAGTTCGTTTTCTTTTTAAAACAAAGTTACTAGATGCTGTTAGCAAAAATGGGCTAGATCTAAGTAAGGACTTCAGAGACTTCCCACGTCCAGAAGTATGAACACCAAAGACCGATTTTAATGACTTCTCAAGCTCAGAACATACCATCACAGTTTGGTCTCTCCATGTCCTGAAGTTTAAACTTAACCCTGGGAGATGTTTAGACAGGAGACCATGTGAAACCCAAATACTTGGCAGGGTCAGTGCCTCAAAGGATAAGCATATTCTGATACCACAAAAACACAACCACGTCTCCTTTAACACATACCGAGAGTGGTTGTTAAGCTTTCAAAACTGCTTTTTCTATGCTATGATCTGTGTTACCTAAAAAACACCCAAGATCACAGCTTGAATGGTCCTGCTTTATATACAGCTACAGATAACAAGCTCCTTCTCTCAAATCCATGGATACCCGGAGAGGATACAGATGAAGCCTGACAAGGATTCTGAAATGAAGCACTGTGATATCTAAGCCTCCAAGGAATTAAAAAGAAAAATCAGTAACAAAACTGAAACAGTTTAGTCAGAGGACACTAGAACCACATTTTCTTGGGGGGGGCTGAGGATTCAGAAGGGCACTTGGGATACACTTCATTCTGTATTACTTACCCTCCAGGCAAGAGACATGCTAGAGAAACTCTTCCACCAGCCCCATCCTCATGTGGCTGTTGCCTCCTGCTTGCCCTGCTCTTTTCAAACCTTTATGGCAAGTGTATAAACAGCACAAAAAAAAAAGTAGCTACTGCAGAAATATATCCATGGCTAGCCAGACATTTCTTTTCAACACTACAAGGACCCTTCTATCCCTGAAAAAGCTATCTACTTACTTAGAAGATCAGAACTTACATTGTTGCATGAAGGACAAGACAACGCAGAGTACAGTTAGCATGCTACTGACTGGAAAAACTCAGAATACATCAGTTCATAGTCTCTTTCAGCTGAGTATGTTTAAATCCACATCTCGTCAAGCACCTCCACTGCTAGGCTAGAGGCAAGGTCAGAACAAGAAAGATCTTCTAGCCCATGTGTTTCAACTGACAAAAATATCCAATATGGACAAAGTATGAACCAGAATGTGCAAACACAAGCACAGTGAACAGAACATTATGTGAAGAAAGCGGAATTTCTTTGGGTTTGTTTCCTTGTAGATGCTTGATACAGTGAGGACAAACTAGAATATGGCCAAGCGTTCCAGCACCCCCTTCGGCTGCAGGGCATGTTTTCTTCAAGACCACTCAGCTTTGTCTATACAGACTGAAAATCCAAGGCACTTTTCTCCAGATCTCATACTAACAGGCAATGCCTTAGAGTCAGGCACAGCAATACCGAAGTCCTTTATCAGATCTAGCCCCACTTCTCAGAACTTGTCTTCTGTAAAATGGCAGTGTGGACCAATCACTGAAACATCAAGCTCAGATTCACAAGTATCACACTGCAAGTGGAAAGTACAAATCAAACTTTCCAAACTATTGTGTTTGTTTTTCAAATGCTATATAATTTACATTTTAGCATTTATCAGCTTTTGTTTCTAGTAAAACATGAACTGCAGCATGTAAGATATGCCTTACCAGTTTATACATGCAGATACACACGTAATAAAACAAGACTAGCTTCTGAAAATACTAGGTTTTATTCACACCCCTGTGGTAAACAATAACCTTAATATGATGACTAGGTTTCTTTTGTAGATCACTGTCACATAAAATACAAAACCCATAGCATAAACAAGCTGACAGTTATGAATGTTTAATGTGGTCTCGTTGGGAAATTAAACAGAAGTTATACTACTCTTCTCAAGTAGTCAAATTCAAAATGCATCATCATCTCCGAGTTAGTACAGGTCACTGCCATTTCTATAACAAAGTAATAAAGGCACAGCTAGTGCAAGCAGACTTAAACCCGTTCAGACTACTGGGCTGAAAAAATACTTTGGTTGGTTCTTCAGGAGAGAGTTTTCTCTAAACAAATATTGGTCTCAGTTAACAGTTCTGATCATCTTCACAGCTGCAGTCTAATAGCTACATGACAAAGACTTCACAAGAACCAAACTATGTAGCAATGAATTAACATTCATGCTTTAGGGGATTTACTGCATTCTACATATTGGCAGAAAATTATACTGTTAAAATGCTAGGTAGATTGAACCTACATTTTAAACTGGTTCTTAAGTGTTCAATTTCTTTTTTTAACAAATTGGTTACTTAATTCTACCAAGATACAAAACATAAGGCTGTAAGTAACTAATAGTTGTGTTTAGGCTATTACAGTGCAGGTAATCCTCAAGGCCACAGACACACTGCTTCACTGCTGCTTGCATTCTGCTGGGTTTTGATCCTTCTGTGGAGAAAAAAGGAAATACCAGTTTATGGTAATCAGTATTTTAAAAGAACTATCAATATTGCTAAGCATGCTCTCTCAAGCTGCAATATTCAAGTTCTTTTATCTTTTCCATTGCACTAGTTGTCTAGCATTAGCAACACTGCTGTCTTTGGATGCAGCAACATCCACACTGCATTTATTCTGGCTTTTTCAGTGAATCAGGATACAATCTGGAACAAAAATCTGTTCACAACGAAGTGTGGTGAAGTACTCTAAAAGACACTGTGACTGGAAAAAGGTTAACAGTGATGTGCAGTAACAAACAACCCATCTCAGAAGAAGCATGCAGACCCTCCTCACAGTTTGAGACAAAAACTTCCTATGGGCAGTAACAAGAGCATGGCCTTATGCCAGAAAACACTGTAGAGCAATGCAATGAAATGCCAAATCACAGTTCTTAATGCTCTGGAAACGTCTTTTGCAATAAGTTCCAGTTATTAAAAAATTCTAACATGGAAAATTTCTTCTGTTGTTGAAACAGACAGCTAGTAATATGTCACAGTAATATGGGAATTTAAGGAAGCTTTTTGGGGGGGCAGAGTTCAGTTGCAGGTTTTACTCCACTACCCTGCTTGGTCTGGACAGCTATTCTAAGCCCACAGTGCTTTAATACGTTCAGCTGGCTTACAGCCTGAGATTATACTGTATTACAACAGTATAGTACCACTACTATCTCTAGCCCTTGAGCAGCTTCTACACTCACCATAGTCTTGCCCTTTCTCAGTTCTGTCTCACTGAGAAAAGCAATCTGAAATGGTAGAAGTAAGTCCAACTTGCAGCTGTTTCATTTTGATTCCAAACTTTCTTGACCAGGAAACAATTTGAATTCACTATAGCAGATGAAACACCACCAAGAGGGCTGTACATTTTGATTACAAGTTGGTACCTTGTCTTTCTACGTACAATGCTAAGATCCTGTAATTTTTTCAATAGTATCTTGATAGTAGCTCAAACCATTCCTACTGAAAAGCACTCACTTGAAATGACAAGCCCTTTCAACAACAGGCATTTTGAAGCACTTCACAGACTTCATTACTGCAATTTTAAACTACCACCACCAGATGCTTTCAGATGGCCAGATGTACCTTTCCCTCAGCTATTAAAAAGCTATGAACTGAGTGGCTCACAATCGTTTTCCCAGCCTGATTAGTGATTTACCCTTCCCATGTAGTAAGAAAGCTCCCAATTGCTCTTGGCTGTAGATGCATTCCTGAACCTTGACTTCTGCTACTTTAAACAATAAAAGACTTGTCGTTTATCTAACCTGAAAGAGCCTATTTAGTATTCTGCTGGAAAACCTGTGCCAGAGCCAGCATGAAGCAAGTTCCCAAAAACTGAACCTGGATTACACAGTTCTCTCCACGCCCTTACAACCATTTTGCAATTTTCATCATTAGGCAAGAACTTGCTGCAAGACAAGTTTATAGAAAACCAAGCCTGACTAACCTCAGTGATCAAAGCCAAAGTCACTTTTACAAAATGACTCCTGGAGAAAGAACTTTGTAAAAGTTTCTCTACCAATACTAATCTGTCAGAACTAGGCCTGAAACAGCCTCAAAACAAAACATGCTCACCACAGAAACTAACTGATTTAATACTTAAACTAAAATCAAGATTCAACATACATAAAATTTTAAATGTCCGTTGCATACACAAACGTCAAACATTCATTTTAATTCCTTACTTTTGGGTCATAATCAGGATCATTTTCTTCATCTGCTTCTTCTTCTCCCTCCTGAAAGAAAACTTGTTAATATTTCTCTAGCTTATCCACATTCAGCTTTCTGAGCCATTTTAATGAAAATCAACATTAAATTGTACTCAGAAATACATTAATTACCACTTTATGTTATACACATGGTATTAGTTTATCCTCCATAAAGTGTATCTTTTGACATCAGTTGTAGCTTAATTTTTAAGATACCTTAAGTGCTGTCTTAATTTGCTTTGGGGATTTTTTTGGTGCTGTCTTGCTGGTTTTTTGGATTATTTTTAATTATTCACCTGAGATCCACAAAACAACGTGTTTTATCTTACTTCAGAAGTAATTCTTAAACTTAGTGTCCAGAGCACTTAAAAACTAAAGGAACTCTTATTCCAGATAATAAACTTCAACAGGGAAACTATTTGAATCCAGGGAATCTGTCATCTTACCTCATCATCTGCTTCTTCACCTTCTTCATCATACTAGAAGAGAAAATAAATAGTTTTGATAGCATCATAAATGCAGCCATTTATAGCTCAAGTATATGTCAGAGACCACTCTGTATTGTGCTCTTCAGAGAATCATAGAATGGCTTGGGTTGGAAGGGCCCTTGAGGGTCATCTAGCTCCAACCACCCTGCCACGGGCAAGGAAACCTTCCACTAGATCAGGTTGCTCACAGTCCCATCCAACCGGCCTGGAACATCTGCAGGGATGAGACATCCACAGTTTATCTGGTCAACCGGTTCCAGTGCCTCACAACCCTCACAGTAAAGAATTTTTCCCTCGCATCTAATCTAAACCTACGCTCTTTCAACTTGAGCCCAGAAGCTCCTGTGTCTGTCAGATTTAAAAATGCTTTTTGCATTTTTAACATGAGCATGTGGGTTTTTTTTAGCACGAGCAATGTTCAACTTCCCCGGCCAAGCTCTGGCACAGCAGACTGCTGCCCCTTCCATGCGGCCTGGGAGGAGCTGATTACACTGCGGTACCACTTGGGGACGGCAGGGGACAGCAGAGCCCAAGGCCACCAGACCTGTCAGCATCTCCCTCCTCCACAGCCCCAGCCAAGCCTTTGCAACACGGGCCAACAGTTTAGATTCTAAGAATTAATTTTAAGACAGGACTTATCTAAGCCATCTTAACTGTCAATCTGTCCTTGTTTGAGTGGAGGCAGGGGACAGAAAAATGTTTTACACCTGCATAAAGTTCTGAGGCTTTATAGTTTGTCAATTTCAAGTTTAGTTTAGCTCTTTTAAAGTACTTACGCTTTTGCAGAACTTGCTTTGTTTATTTTGGCATGCTTTGAATGTGCTTATCTAGCTTTTTTTAAATAAGAGAGTACTTTTGAAAGGATGAGGCTTGAATCTCACGGAACTTCATAGCCCAATATCACTACAAGCACAAAGAACAGGGTGAGCAGCTAGATAAAGTTCTCATTTGTTCTCTGGCAGCTCACAAGGGTTCTACAAAGTATCGGGTACACCTCTGTAGAAATGCCTTACACACAAAATGCTACTATGACACCCTCTAGATGTTCAGCTTCTATCACTGCTTTTGCCACAGAACTCTCAAGTCACTACTTCAAAGATAAATTATTTTCATACCGCTCTTTCCTGAACAATCTAGGAAGCTCTGCTGCAACTAACGTTGGTACATCCCATTCTATAGATACCAATGCAAGAAATTACCCAAAGTCTTTAAGCAGCATTATTTCAAGGTTTTTAGTGTTCTGAATGAACATTATACTTACATCATCGTCATCATCTTCAATAGCTTCTCCAGTGAAGTACAATACTGACCGGGGGACTATACGTTCACGCAAGAAATGACCTATTTCAAAGTCTGCAGCAAGAATTGCCTCAGAATCATCATCCTGCATAAAAAAATATTATTTCCTAAACTATAAAACGGTAACTACTTTACACATACACACAAGTTACAGGGACTTTGATGTGGCCAAATTTACACAAATTCCATTACTGTTTTTTTTGTTCCAAGACCTGCTTGACAGAACTGAAACTGAGGAGCCAAGTTTGACACTTTCAACAGCCCACCTACATTATACAGTCAGGAGCTGTTGCTTCAGTAAGCCTAATTATATACAATTCTGGAGTTTCTTTTGTTCCAAGTAGAAAGATTATTTAATATCTTCCATAGACTTTCAGTTCATATGCACAATGCCCTTAAAGAACTGGACAACAGCCAGGGGAGCCTATCACATTAAAGATTTTACAACCTACTTCTGATTCCTACAGTGCATCTCCTTCTTGATTCCCATTAGACAGGCCATTGTTGAAGCACCTGAACACCTAAAAATGTTTTCTGATCCAAACCCAGACTTTCGCTCCTCTTGTTTTCGTACCAAGTGTTCTGCTGTCTCCCGTCTGAGCAATTATCTTCAATTCAAAAGACTTCTTTTTGGGTTGGGCTTTTTTTTTCCTAAACATGAACATACAGCTTTTGGTGTCCATGCCAACTAGAGTTCTAGCAGCATGCTTCTGGAAACTTTAAGATCGTATTTCTCACTCAAACGGCATAATATATTCCCTATTGTTAAGTATTTTTGGTAGTTTTTCTCCTCACAAAAACATGGCTTATTGCCACTGTGAGCATACACAAAAGCAGGCTCTTGCAGTTTTCTATTCTTGTTTTATTACTTTCTTCAAGAGTTAACAGCTTGAGAAATTTTTAACAGAATAAAATACAAACTGGATACATTCAGCCATCAGATAAAATCATCCAAAGAACGCCTGAAGGGAGAGACTTACACCACCCATCAAATCGATGACTAATAACTGTTAACAATTCACAAGGTAGCTTTCAGGAAGCATAAACTGTTAAAGGTGACTAAATGAAACTGTACCATCCAACTCAACTAACACTCCTTCTAAAAAAGAAAACTCAAATACATACTAGTTTTCATAGGTATTCTTAGTTAAAGACAGAAGCAGTTAAAAGTTGAGGCTGTTTAAAAAATTCTAAAATTTCATAAACACTCCACTGTCATTTTTTAAATAAGCCAACTTACCAGGTCTCCACTTTCAGGAACTGTAGAAAAAAGAACAGAAGAAACAAGTGAGTGATGTACACTCTACATTTAAAGTTAATGCACATAAACTAGTGTTCAGCTTACCTTCAGGAGGGCTAAAGAAGTTGAAGAAAGAGTCATTGGAAACAGTTTTTGTCACTGTCCTAACTGTTCCGCGGCCCTTATGTTTCTGCTTCTTTTTAATGGTTTTCAAAGTAACATTCTTTCCTTTTTTCCAGTCTATTTGGCAACTAAAGAGTAAATAAAAAACAAATGACACAAAAAACCCCATAACCTGCGGCAACTTCATACCATTCGCCTGTTACAAGTTATCTGCTGAGACTATCACAACTGCCAGAGACACAGGGAAGACAAAATATTAAGGTAGTCTTGATTTAGTGCTATCTTTTCATTAGTTTATATGTTGAGAACAAGACAAACACGTTAATTTTAGGATTATTTTCATCCAGAAGTTTTTCCTTCTCCACTCAATCTCTGAAATGCTAATTTTCATTAGCTACCAAGTACTGCCTAGTTTCCTATCAACAACTAGTATTGCACCATTTTTAGAGCCACCCATCCTCTATAAAGTAATGTCATATTTGGGCATGTTAGTAATATGCCAAAGTTCACCGCACCTATCATTATAACCAGCAAGTCCTTAAAGTAACGCATCAAACAGGCATGTAGTTTTTGGCTGATTTTGAGTTGTTTGTGAGGGTTTTGTCTTCTTGTGTTTTATTCGTTTGTTTGGGTTTTGTTGTTTTAGGGTTTTTTAACTCTATCCTGCTTACAGAGCAAAATCATGCCTACAGGCTTCTCTAACAGTCAAAGCATTCTGGTGACACATAAATGAAAAAGTCACATCAGTGAAACTAACTGCATTTGCAAAAGTTTCTGATTAGATTCTTTTAAAGACTCAAAGAAATGGAGTGAGCTGCTTTGGGACAAGAAGGGGCTGTCTTAGCTAAAAGACAAAACAAGGACTAGGAGTTAATTGTTCTTACAGGAGCAGTGGCATCTCACACCAAACTCTGCCAGGATTCATGCTTTTCAAAAACAGTCCGAAGTGGGGAAGACAAAACAGTTTAATCAAAGCTACCCAAGCACTTAAAACTTAGAGGACTTTACAAAATATGTGAAGTGACTGGGAAATAAAGTGGTAAATAAGTCAGTTCGAGCAACTGGAGATTAATGTAAGAGTAGAACCAACACTGACTATGCAGTGATAGGCTGTAACTTTGTTGTTATCACTCAGAAGAGCAGTCAGAACATTGGAAAAGTGAACACAAAACCTACTGAACAGGCCTACGTATCCTCATAAGGTAATTGTATACAACACAGTTTTATCTCATCCCTCTGTTCACAAAAAAAGGGACACGTAGAGAAAAAATTTCTTAGCTAATTTAAAACAGAAGATTTCACTAAGAAAGGAGTGTGACAGCTTTGTAAAAATGAGTAACCTGGAATTAACAGATGACTATTCTCCATTTCTCATATACACAGACATTCAGAGGCAAACATTCAACACTTAACAAAATGGATAACTGCAAAATAAAAAATAAATTTAGAATAAATTCCCCAAAATGCTGTACGTCAGAAATACAAAAAGATTAAAAGAAGCAATCAAACAAATTCTAGCAAAAGCTATCCAGACCTACTTAAAGATACCACCATCCACCTTTCAATTCACCTTTAGTCACTGCAGAACAGTATTTCTAAATAAATACTGACTAAATTTTTAATTTACATGCCTATATAATATATAGGCTTATAAATTACGCAATATAAATCATGTGTTTTTCGATTTTGTATTGATGTTATTGGTAACAACTAAAAATCTCAAGTCAAATATAGTTGTTCACAAGTTACTAGGGGCATTCTTTTCCAGCACCTCCCCAAGATGCTGTAAAAGTCTACAGTTGGATAATGCTAAGGAAGAAACTGTCACAGTGCCTTAAAGCTATTAGCACTTACCCTGTACAACCCATGATTTCTGGTCCATCAAAGGAGAAGGGATCAGAATCATCTGGCTTTGATCTCATTCTGTATGTCTTTGTCAACACTTCATTTGTGAAGTAGTCATTTGGTTCGAAATGAAATTCTAATGTGAAACTCTTGAAAAGAATTGCAGAGCAATAACTTTAGTTATTTACAAACACCTTTAATTTAACACCTAAAATCCAAACCCAAAAAATACACATGCAATAGAATACACCTTTCTCCAATACATCCATAACTTATTCTAGAATTCGCTACTCAAGTTCTACAATAAATCTTCAAATATTTTCATTTACTTGACCTTGCACTTACTAGTTACTATACTGCTCGCAGTAATGACAGATCTCCCAGCACACAGCTTTCCTACTGCTGATGTACAGGGAGAACTTATAAATTTAAAAATATTAGAACTTAGAAACTATCTGATTTCTGCCAGGGAAATACATGAAATTACAGCAGCTACACAACAAGTACCCAAAGATATCAAAATGGGATGGCAAAGTCATCAGATATTAGATATTACATTCAATTCTCATCAGAATTTGAAGGTTAAATCTAGTACATATTCATTCAAAGGCTTGTGCAAGACTACCACCAGCCCTTGTACTGCTTTCGCACAAGCAGCAGCTGATACATGACTTCCACAAGACAACTGGCTATCACAGACCATGTTGCTAAAATACAAATAATTCTTAAGATAACACAAAAGTAATCTTATTTAATAAGTTAAACTAACCATAGGCTGCCCAACTTCTGAAAATTTCACTTTTATATCTTTTAAGTATTTCAGGATAGGTTCATCATGTTCCTGTAGAGAAAACACAGTGTATTTAATTTTCGTAGCATTAAATTATACACAGACTTATGGCCTTGCAGAGATAAAAAGCCATGTTTAGAACAAGTTTTCCTCAGAACAAAAACCTTGTTACAACGTTGAAATACTTCCATGAACATGACCAGCAGATGGCAACAATGGCTGTGTATAGAGTCCCCAGGACAGTATACAACCAAAACCCAAACACCAAGTACAGCTTTTAGTAATGTCTAATACACGTTTCACACACACTTCCGTAAGCACAAAAAATGTACTAGTATTATAGAATAGGTTAAAACAATAAAAAAGTAGAGAGGTATTTCAGTGCTCCATACTCTCACTTGGAAAGTTACAAAGATGACATCCAAGTAAGGGTTCCATTATTGCTCTCCAACAGACATATCAAACATTGTAGTGTTTCCACTGCTTTCTTAAAGACACTTGGATTAATTACCAATGCAACTTTAAACAAGCCTAGACCACCACCTACCTGAACCATATCACTGAGCAAGTCCACATTCTTGAATACTGTCAGCCAAAACTCAGGGATTCCTTTGGGGTCTTCTTTTTCTTCATCTTTTTTTTCTTCTTCAAGCTTAGCTTTCTCTTTCATTTCCTCCTTAAGAAAATAAAAATATTGGGTTTCCTTAATTTTAAGAGTGCCCATAAGGTTCATCAGTTCTTTGTTGATACCAGTACGGATTAGGTTTCATGTGGATGCTTTAAGCAACCATTAAGAATTAACATCGTTATTAACAGCAAGTAATCATTACAAACCTGATTTTTTTTTCTTTTGAAACTTCAACTTATTGAATCTTGTTTCATGCTACAGCTTGAGATATTGATGAGAACCAACTAAGATACTCACTGAAATTTCTTCATCAGCATCTGCTTTCCATTCACATTCCTCTTCTGTAGGTTCATAAATGGCATTGATGATTTCACTGCGCTGGAAGATTAAACCAAGAGTATTTTCAAATTTCCTAGTCATTGCAATCAGCAATGCACTAACCACCAAATTCCTAATCCTAAATTACACAATTAGTAATACATTAACTACTTATCAAAACCTTTTCTTCTGGCTCTAGAAGATAGATGCAGCAGTTAGGAGGTTTTCAACACACTAAAATAAACACCAAAGTCTCAGAAAAGTTACAGTATCATCTAACATCTGCTCAATTAAAATGAGGCCTGATACATTGAAGTCATTTTGGTAACCATGGGAGAGACTTGACTTTCTCTCTGGTAATCTTAGTTGATACTCCCTTGGATGGCAAAATTGTATCAACTGAATTGAACGGGCACATATGACACCAAAGTAATCAGGAACACGAAAAAGTTTTCTGAGTTTTCTATTCCCTTGTATTTTAGATGAAGCTTTACAGTAGAAACCAGCAGCATTAAAATACCTTGTCAAATAAGGGCTGATACAGAGCAGCATACTTTCTTTCCAGCTCATGAACTTCCTCATAGAACTTTGCTTCTATCTGTGCGCACTGAACTTGAAGGTTCTTGAGAGCATTCACACGTCTTTTAACGACTTTAGGCAAGCTGAAAAATTCAGTGACAGAACTGTTACTAACACTGCATTTTAAGCACATATTGATCCCTCCTTAACCAGACCCCTTGCAAGTTAACCAGCTTGTACCACAACACATTTTACACTCTATTTTAAGCTTTAGAAAGCTTAAATCAAAACTACAACCAATTTCACCATTGAGATGGAAATCCTTAGCACAAACTCTTATACTGAGGCTCAACCACAGTTAGAACCAGAGTATTCCAAACACCGGGGTAAATCATAAGAGAAACTTCTGCAATAAATCTTCATTCTAAAACAAGTTCTACATTAGCAATGAGTAACAAAGTAAATTCCTAGTATTGAGTGCAACTAAGAAAGGACACGCCATTAATTTGCTTGGTTTTATGAAAAAGTTCAAGTCAGATGAGTTATTTTTTGTTAAGAAACTTAATTTTCAAAATTTGCTGCTTTGTTTCACTGAGCAAAGCAGCTGGTAGCATTGTCTTGAAACACACTGTCTGTCCCAAAGTGAGCCAGAACTGGTTTGCTAAATGAGCCACTGTATTACAAATGTGTAAAAGGAAAGCAATTACTGCATTCCTCATAAATGCAGATCAGCTAAGGAAAACTTTGGCAAGAATTTATAGCAAGTTTTGATACATGAGAAAACCATATGAAACACTGCTAATAATATTCCTGTATCAGCTAGTGGGTACACTCCAAGCATAAAATGACTATATTAGAGACACTATAGGCCTCCAAGTATCTCTCTATAGTTTAAATAACTGATGTTTCATGACCAAGGCAAAGTTACAAAAGAGATTCCAAGGAGCAGGAAAGTATCTTAAGAAGTGTGCCATACCGTAGCTGCAGTGGAAAAGATCAGCCACTGTAAATATTGACATTCTTTTCTTCATAAAACCTCATATAAAAACTCTTCAATTCTGAGATGCACTACAGACAGACTGTATTAGTTTTTCTGCTATCTGAGCAGCACAGTGGTTTATGACTACTAATGCCATAGACAATACTGTTCAGAAGGCAAAAGAACTATTTATAACACTCTGCTTATGTTAAACAAATGCTGTACCTTTCTACATATCCTGCAGATGTTCCTACCAGACCATCAAGTCTTTCCTGAAGGGCTGCAAGAATCTGAGGATTTTGCATCATCTGCACAGTCAACTGCCGAGCTAAATTAAAAAAGCAAATTATGTAAGCAAAACATGCATCTTTTGGACTAACCTTGAAAGAAAGAATTGTGCATAAAAAAAAGAAAATTAGACAAGCAAGAATTACAGATGCAGAAGAACTGCTTAAAACTGTCAAGTTTCCCTACTACCAAAACAAGTTTCTGATTTATAAAATCCAATTTCCCTCCAGAATTCCTACGGTATAATTTCCCCTCTGATTCTCACCTATAATAGCTAAGAAGTCACTAAAAATACTCATTATTCATCTCTAGGTTGCTGTTGGACACTTGAATACTTACCATTTAATTACTGTAAGCCATTTAATTACTTCAGCTAGTGAAATCAGGATACACATACACGCACATTAATTTTTTATACCCAAAGCTTCATATCTGTGAAGTTTTTAACCGTTTTCAGCTTTTAAATAATCCAGTCACATATCCACAATAATCATGTCTTTCCCAATCATACAGGTGACCAGCACTGCCTGAATCTGGTATTAACCATGACTAAAATGAGTAACTGCAGACAACAAATAAAAATCTCACAATCTGAAAAAACAAAGTCCTTGCTTCAGAACTTAAATACAGTTGTACATCTGAAATTCTTTTACCATTTCCTATTATTTTTTGCAGTAAAATCCTTTTAACACTAACTAGAAAGCACATATGCTTAGATGTCTAGAAACTCTCGGTTTCAACATTACCTTTGCTGTTGGCATCTTCACCAGTTTCTTCTTCTTCTACTTCTTCAACATCTTCCATATCCTGTTGATCAAGTTCAGACTGTTCTTTGCTGTTAGAAATATTCAATAACAGCATCAAGAAGTTAATTTTATAAAACACTATAATGAGTTTAAAGACATCAAACTAGAGATTACGTGGGTAGAAGCAAACTGTTGCATCTTCTGATCTATGACAAACGAGTCTTAATAGCCAAACAAAACCAAATTTGTCTTCATACAAGTTTCACATTTGATAAACCCAGAACAGTTTCAAGAATTAGCAACTTTCCAGAACTACAAACTTTACTTTTTACAAAAGAAGTCCTTTATCTCATGTTCTCATCAACCAGCCAAAGCCTCCTTCTGCTCTACATATCATCTTCCTTAAGATGTGCAGGCCTTGAGAACTGTGGGAAGGTTCACCTAAACTAGACTTCAAATCCCACAAAATAAGAGCACTCGAAGTACAGAAAAAACCCTACATAGAGTGAAACAACAGAAATGGGCAATACTATCTGTTTTCTCCCTCCAGAATTCCAGCTAATACAGGAAGTTGACTCGTGCCTTCTTCCACTTTCATATTTACTTACAATTAAGATCACAAACCCATCTATCATGAGCAACACAAGCTTTTCTCCCACATGCCATAAACCTCAGGTCTTGCCACAGTGCTCAAGAACAGTATCTAGACCCTGCCTACGCAGCATCCGGAGAGCCAAGCCACATAAAGTACAGCACACGACACACTCAGAGCCTCAGCAACCTACAGATTTTACTTACTTGTCTATGTCTGCCATTCTGCTAGATTTCAAACACTAGGGAAAAAAAAAAGAAAACAACACGTAAGAACAGCAGCACTAGATTTCAGTTATAAACCCTATGGTCACGTGCCATAATACTAAAAGAAACACAAACCACATCAGCTTTATGAAACATGATAAATACATATTACAGCCTGAAGAGTGGCACCTCTCCCATGCACATTTTGAGCTCTTAGTCTAAAACATACAGAAATACTGAAAAACTTCGTTCTGGTTTAGAACCTATAGATCTACTCACATAAACTGAAGTACCAAGTACCAGCAAAACACCATGTTGAGCTTTAGATCTCAGGACTGCATTAGTATCACTGACTGAAAACTAGTCCTAAGCACAAAACTGGAATACAACCTGAGAAAAACTGAAGCAAAAAGAGTGCTGGTAACTGTTTACTCATTTCCAGCATGTAATTGCATCACTGGCCCAGAAAGCATGAAAACCAGGCTTTAGAGTCTCCATTTTACCGGCTGTCCTGTAAGCTAAACAAATTCAAGTTTCCTTCAGGAATTTCAACTCCCTAAAATGCATTCCAATGGGAATTTTAGCAAAGTGTTGGAGGAATGTGTTCCAGAAAAAGTGAAAACTGCATTTGATCTGTCCAAAGTGTAACACAAAACCACAATCCCAGTAAGAACAGGATATTAACAGTCAATATGAAGAAACATGTTAGAATCTAAGCTTCTGAATTAAAAACCTACATTTTATGTAAGTATAGTCTAAATATATTTTTTCTGGTGTCATAACTGTTTCCCAACAATTACATAGAAAGAAAGTATCTGATGTCTTCATTTAGGACCAAAACTTTATAGTGCCAATTAAAAGATCTAGAATGTAATCCAAAAGTTTCAATTCCCTAATATGCAGAAGAACTACAGAATCAAGTACTCGTCCATCTATATGACAAAAATAATACAGTATTCGCTAATAAATAGAATGGCAGAACTGCTATAAACCAAAGTATCTCTAACAATTCAGTAAGAGGAATTATAGCAATGTTTTTGACTCATTTTATTCAGATCATATTTGCCTGTCTTGTGATTTCAGTTTTACACATGGATGCAGGCTGTCCATATAACAATTCCAAAGGCTCTCCTTTGAGTACCATTCTCAAAGATGGCACGGACTGCAGACCTACAGAAACTGAAAGCACACTACAATGACAACTCTCATATACAGGTCCCTGTTTTCCTTAAGCAACATAACAATTAGCATTATTTTTGATTTACAGAACATTGTATTCATACAAAATATTCAACTTTTTCCTTACTCACTTCCTCTTAACTTGTTTTTAATGCAGGACCATTTCACGGACACTGGCAGTATTGCTGTGCAAGAGAACACAAGATGCACAGCTCACCTGCCTTCCACACATTTTTCCGCAAACGTGACAGTGATGCTCCTTGCAGAGACCAGCACTTCCTCTCTCTCTTGCCCCTATCAAATAAAGCTTCAATTTCCATAAAATGAAAGTCAGATCTTTTA
This sequence comes from Oreocharis arfaki, assembly GCA_013398015.1. Classification (NCBI taxonomy): domain Eukaryota; kingdom Metazoa; phylum Chordata; class Aves; order Passeriformes; family Paramythiidae; genus Oreocharis; species Oreocharis arfaki. The sequence goes on from VZRR01012119.1 coordinate 730,036, forward strand.
CCAAAGGCATGACCAGTGGCAGCACAAACCCTGTGGTCTCTTCTAGTCAGCGGGCTAGATGAAACAACAGCTGAAACACCTTAGAGGTTTTCTGAAAGAGCCCAACTTCTATAGCTCATTTAAACAATTTCTTCCTAAATGAAGACAAGATTGGCTATGAACAAATGATGTCTAAAAACTTTCAGAAGCAGCCATCCCATCTCCAACAAGGGCCATTGGCCAACATCTCGGAAAAAAGCAATGACATGGTAAGAATTCCCCCAGAAACACTTCTAGCTTTAAATCACATTTAGAAAAAACACACTGGCTCAGAAGTGCAGGTATTTGACAATGTCGTAACAAATTTTTATTTCAGAAAGTAGTCCTCATTTTCCCCAAAACCATGCAGGTAAGCTGATGATATCACTCAAGTTCCTAAGTTGCAATATTCATCTCAGAGATCAGAACCACGATTTTTCTACACTATGCAACTGTGTAGCAGAGGAAGTTTCACCAGCAGTCTCATATAACTGAATTCCTCGCTAGGCCCTTGTATTCACCCTCTGAACAACTACTTGTCATCACAAACTTTAATCCATCCTTTCACTGCTCATCCTCTTTCCAAGATCACTTCTGACCATGCTAAAGGCATTCATCTCGCTACACCACCCCATGGGACTTCAGCATCTGCCTCTCTTCTCACAGCAATGGGCAGTTATCACCTTCTGCTTTCTGGCTCTTTAACAATCCATGCAAGCACTGTATGTTTTCAAATTATGGCCCAGTTTACTTAAAGATTTTGAATAACATTCTTCAAAGATTTTTTTTTTTTAAATTAAAATAGACTGTATCAAGCAGCTGTCAACTTCAGAGCTTCCTTCTAGTGTTTCTCTCTCTCATCCTATTTAGAATTTTTCCTATTCTCTTTGCATCAGTCTTTTTTTCATATCTTCTCTCCACTTTTTACAGAACTCAGTATCAGAATGTACACAGTTGGAAGAGTTCTTCTGCAAACTGAGGAGATACTAGTGTCTGTCATGACAATTATCTGCCAGCTCTAGACAACTGTTCTTGAGTAAGGAGACTACAAGGCACTGCCAAGAAAACTATGCTGGCAGACATTTAGGCTAATCTGTGCAACCCACTAGCATGGAAGAGATGCAGTTGCATCCCATTTTGTTTACTGTCATTTACTTAAACAACCATAAGCTTCTCTCCAAACACAGTTCTACTGGCTAAAAAAAACCAAACAGAAACAAAAACACTGCAGAAAAGCACTGCAAAAAAAAAATACATTCCTTAAGAGTAAACAACCTCGGCTATCTTTGTCCAATGCCCAGTACAAGGTCCTGGTCTAGTGTTCAGAGTTTCAAATACACTATATACCACAATCAGTGACATTAGAAAACACCACTGCAGTATTTATTTTGCAGTATCTCCCCAACACTAAATATTTAAATCTCCCCAACACTAAATATTTAAATATAGAACTCATATCACTCCACTTTCTGTAAGAAACAGCTGTCCTTCCCAGTTCATTCATAGGTGCATTTAGGTTTGTAAACAACAGCTGTACCTTGGCATGTGAGTAACAAGAACCACTGGCATCACTCTCTGAAGTAGTTCCAGGGAGAAATCAGTTCACCAGTTGTCAGTGCAGGGGTATAACAAACCTGGGTAGACCTGGTGTATTACTTCATGCCTCAGTGTCTAGGTGATTGTTTTGGACTGAGATACTGCTTGGAATCTAGGCCTCCTGACCACAAGAAAAGGCTTACGAGCACAAATAAAGGGTAGTCGACATCCCTGTATAAAGCCAGCATGAAAAAAACCTTATTTGTAAAATGTTTTATTTCCCTGTTACTTGAACAGCTACAGCCACCACCTGTTTGAATGCAGCAGACTGCATTATGGTCAAATACAGAGGTGCCCATAGGCTTTGCTTAAAATGTTTTCCTGGTCATTGTAAAAATATGCAGAAGAAAAGAAACAGTTATCTTATCTTTGCAGCGCTTGAAAGAGAATGTGTGGGAAGTTTGTGTTACAAAAAGAAAGCAAAAGCACAGAAAAGCAAACTACAGTGCAAGTTTCCTAAAGGTTCAAATTTAAAACCTCTTTCATACAGGTATCTTAACCCTGCCTGCCATCACAAGAAAGCATGTTCTTTATCAAAATGTAAAGGTTAGAAGACTTAATCCAGCACTAGTTTACCCACAGTTTTGAGTGCATCCTGCAGAATTACTAAAAATTAGCAAAACCCCCCTAAAATTTAAGATTTATCAAAACTGTATGACAATTTGCTATTTTCATTAGGCTTAAAAGACACCTGATCTTGTTAATCTGCCATGTTTTCCAAGAAATGGAGTTTAATACATGCACAATGTTCATGTCTTCATCCTCAAGTTAGTCATCAGTGAGCTTTCAGTTTTCAAGTTTTCACTAAGTGATTTTGCACAAGTGAAGATAGAAATACAAACTCTAAGTGTTCAGCACTTCCTAATCTTTCCTTTATCCACATAGAAACTAATCTGAATTTGCACAGAGGCACCAGCCATGTTACAGCTAGGACACAGGCTTTGTCGAGAAGCCTTTTCTTTTTCAGATCAGCTTTACATGTCCCAAGTAAGCATACCACTATTAGATTACCCAGACATCCACTCGCCCTCAGGAAGACAGGTCACAGCGAGGTGAACTACAAGTCAGCTGAGGCAGCAAGACATTCCTGAGACACAGTTCCTCCAGCAAAACAACAGCATTTTTGCAAAAGCCCTAAGGCTGGCAGGCTCATAACACATCTCAGCTGTTCAGCATCTCTGAGCATATCCTCCCTTTCAGGAAACACCCCTTACCCTTCTCTAGATAAACTGCTCACACAACTACCTTGGAATAGCAATTAAAAGAAATTTTTCAAGTTGTTCACAAATGGGCTTTTTGAACCTATCAGACCCCAACTACAGCCAAGCCTTGTTAAGTCACATTTTTATAAGAAACACTCCTTTTGCCCAAACTGATTTCGTCAGAAGTCAGTAATTCAGAGCACTACAAATACAAGACAGCTTGTCCACAGACTAGCATACCAGCCTCTTCCTGTCCCTGGCAAGCCTTGGGCAACTGAAAGCAATACATTAACAGAAAATACCTAAAACAAATGAGCCCCACGTGGCATTCAGAAGCTGTAACGTAAGGCAACAAACTAAGCAGTGGACTAAGTCCGATGTCAGAGGCAAAAAGAGAGGTACAGCTGGAGAAAAGCTAGTTGTATTAAAAAAAATCATCAGGATTTAGTCTGGTAAACTATTTGCAATGTGTGCAGAAACCAAAGGTGCCAGACAAATGACATCATACCAGCCAAGTTCAAATCTCGCTAAAGACTGGGAAACTCAAGAGCAATACATCCACTACAAGTTACTTTAAGCTGATGCTCTTGCCTAGAATTCCAAGACAACTTGTAAGATTTCTCCTTACATAATCATCAATAAATACAGAAAACAAAAATTAAAACCGTGTAGAGATCCGTGAGAAAACACTCTTTGACTGCAAATGTTCAAAATAATTGTCTGGGGTTGTTTCCTCAAAACCTCTAACAGAGGTTGGTAACTTTGAAAAGCTCAGATGCTCTGCATAGTGATCTTAAAGGTCTTTTCCAACCTGAACAATTCTGTGAGAACTGAGTGAACTATTTAAAAAGTGCACAGTGCATGGTACAGAGTTTCACACTTCCAATGTCTTGGTACTACAACCCAAAAAAACCGCACCAATCATTCCAAAACTGTTAGTAGAAGCTATAGTAGCAATCACTGGGTAGGGATATTGTTATGAGAGAAAAGAGAAACCAGGAGAACATTTAGGTCTTCTTCAAAAAGAACCAATCAAATAATACCATCAGGTTAAAAATGCCATTTTAAAAAGGGAATAAAGCAGAAGACCGCGTGTTTCCTTTACACTTGTGAGATCAAATTCATGCACCCATTACCACTAGTATGAAAACTGGTCATGAAACAAGGGGATAGTGTATCTATTACTGTCCTGAGGGAAGACCTCATCACTCTCTACTACTACCTGAAAGGAGGCTGTAGCTCAGTGGGGAGCGGTCTCTTCTCTGAGGTTAACAAGTGACAGGATGAGAGGAAATGGCCTCAAGTCGTGCCATGGCAGGTTTAGATTGGATATCAGGAAAACTTTCTCCACTGAAAAGGTTGTCAGGCATTGATACAAGCAGCCTAGGGAACTGCTGCAATCACCATCCCTGCAAGCGTTCAAAAAATGTGTATATGTGGCACTTGGGGATACAGTTAAGCAGTGAACACAGCAGTGCTGGGTAAACAGCTGGACTCAATCTTAGAGAAGAGGCCTTTTTCAACCTGAACAATTCTATGTTTCTATGATTTAACATGGCAGACAAACATGTTAAACAGATTATATCATTCATCTTGGGGAAAAAATACACGTTCTTAGGAAAGCTGAAGGTCCAAAAAAAAAAAAAAATCAATCTCAAATGAGCAGAGTAATGCAAGACCATCAAGATAGCATATCTATGTGACGAAAGACATTATCAGCCACTGACCTCTCCAGAGACAATTCCTTTATTAATACCTCAAAGCTATTCTGTTAACAAAAGATTTTTAACTGTTAATGTAGGAACAAAAATTGACAAAATTTATTTAAATTTTCAAATCTAGAGTAGATAATTAAAACTGTCTGCCCAAATACAAGCACAGAAAACAGGAGTATGACATAATAAAGAAGACAGTACTAATATAAAAGCTTCTAAATTCTGGATACAGAGACTAAGGAGCTAATGGTCAGTGGAAGCAAGGAATTCAGGTGCCTCAATACAGTAACGAGGTGATACTGGACCCTTGCAGTACCTCAAATCCCTCCATTTTGACACAACTTACTGTGCTAGCACCAACTCATCCACTGTGTGCAAAAGACACGCACAGTTAACAGCAGAAATGCTAACTGGCATGACAATTTATGGGAATCTTTAGCAGAAGCTGAAGTAAGGTCTCCTGACCAAGCAGAAAAGGGTAAGAAATTCAGAGGAGAAGCGGCGTTTCACAAAACATACTCAGAACTTCTAGCTATGCGCCTGTGCTTAAATACCCAAGATGGGAAGCACTCATATCACCATGTGAGAGATACATTCCTTTCATATAGGGAACACCCAGTTTCTCTTCTAAACGATCTTCCAGTCTGAATGACTGTAAAGTAAAGAAAACATTTTAAGTGATTCCTTGTACAGTGTTAGACCTTCAGCTGCACAAGTAACAGCAAGCTCAGAGACAGAGGCTATCCCATGCAAGTACCTTTTAAAATAACTCACGAAAAGGGTTAGGCAAGTTTGAAGCTACTGTGAAACTGTACTGCTACATGGCAGCTTATGGTAATATGGCCAAATACAGAATCTGGCTGTAGGGAACAAAAAAACCCCACAAAAACATGATAATGCTGAACCAAGTAACAGAACACAATTAATTGAAACTGTCTGGTCTCTCCCCTTCAAGTGGTATTTTTTTGCAATTCCTAATAACTCCTGAGGTAAAGACATCAGCTTCAGCCATTTGCCAATGCAATCATTTCCCTAGTGCTTACAGGCCTCTGCACAATACATGTATACTTGTTACAGCATGAAAACACACTTTCTCCATTTCAACTTTAAAGCGCTCTACGCTTGCATGAGAATACCAGCTATTTGACAGGGAAAAGTCAAATTCTGCAAAACAAAACAGAGAGATAACTTACATAAGTAATTCTTTTATTAATAACTGCAGGATTTGTTTTCATTCATATGGAAACCCATTCTAAGGTTTCCCCTGAACAATTTTTCAATCAGGAAATGAGGATTCAATCAACAAATACTGAACTCCTATCTTTGTAGTATTTTTACTGCGTTGTAGATAGTGCCTGTCTACTCCTTCAGCAGAAAAGAGCCTCCACACTGAGGAGATGGACTACAAAATTGCAATTTAAAATCAGGACTAAATTATATCTGCATGCTTGTCTATGCTACTGACCTGAGCTCCCTGATCATGTTCTAAATATAGGATAATTAACACACAATGTTGCCTTTGTTCTGAATGCCAAGATTCTGCAGCAGAAAACCTAACAATTTCTATTTAGAACAATCTTTCATTATTAGAAAAGTAACAAGTTTAAATCCAAAACTGGAAAAAATTAACAAGATTTTTTTTTTAAACAAACAACTCAGTATAGCTTTTTACAGGTTTTACTTTCCATCATGGATAATAGGAAGAACAGCAGCCATCCTAGAGGGTTGAAATTAAAGTCTTTATGTATAAAGAAATATTTTAAATTTCCCAAGAGAGTATTTCTCGATACAGTTCATGTTGGTACAGATATTCAGTTTGTTAGAAAATGGCAAAGTAATTTTAAAAAATTGTGTTTTAACAAAGTTCTTCAAGTAGCAAAGTGCACTTTAACAGCTTAAAAAAAAGAACTACTTGTGCATGCCACAACATCAAACAATGGGAAGGAGAGCATTAGTTGGCTACCTAGATCGCCACATAATCAAACACAACCATACTGGCAATTATGCAAACTGAGTTTTGCTATCTGCAAAACTCACACACTGCAGCACTAAATCCAATTTGACTTCAAAAACATCTAAGCATCCTGATGTGAAAGGAAAGTTAAAAAACACTGAAAAATGTGCACAGGTTTCAGAAGTGTGCTTTTTGCTAGAATATCTGATGATGCAATTTTAAATTCATTCACTAACCAAGAAGCCAGTGAAATACCTAAAATGTATTTTGCAACTTCTTTGTTAGCTTCCATTGAGAGTTTTTTCCACAGAAGCCAAGCCACTACTAAACTACCAACTTTAAAACACCTAGTTTTCAATCAACAAGTTAGTGTGCACTAAAAAAAATTACACAACCGCAAGTTTAACACATTTTGGAAGCTGTTGGGATAAGATGTTAACAACTGGCAGTTAAGACCCAACAGAGGAATGCCCATGGTTATGGTTTCAGCAAGTCACTTTCAAATGAATACAGGTGCAGTTTAAAAAGCAATTGTAAAGATGTACTAGAGCTATAGAGAACTTGAACCATGGAACTTGAGCACTGTTTACAAAGTTATCTTCAGAAACATTCTCTTGTGAATTTCGCACTTTTGGCACCAATACAGAAGTACGTGATACCTCCGTAACACTGAAGGTGGTAAAAGAATCAAGAGGCTGTGTCATGAAGATCTCAGCTGCTGAAACATAGAAAGCATGTTTTTGATGGTGCCATCTTGCACACACAAGAAACAGCATAAAGCACTATACCAGCTCACATTTAAACATTCAAAGACGAATAATTTCCAAAACTGTGGTATCTCAAATTAACAACTGCTTCAAAGGGTGACCCAAGTGAGGCAAAACAATTAGTATTAAAATCTAACGTAACAAATAAAAAGATGCAATTCCAACTAATTTAAAATTCAAAAGGTCAAAAACCTGCTATGTAAAGATACATATATAATGGCACGCAGCCCACTGAAAACTTCTACTCAACATGCGTAAGTGGAAAGATCTGAAATGAATGTATGGTGACTAAAACACACAACACAAAATATGATCATCATGCACTTCAGTAATGTATCCTTAATGAAAATACTGTATTCACTGCTCAACACTGAAGAGAGGAACTAGCTCAGTTAAGGGCCTAGCAACAGAAATACCTGAGCAACAGAAGCAGTTCACATTTTATATCAACAGTATTTGAGAGGAGAGCAACAAGAAATGACACAAAAATACCTACATTAACAAGAACTTCAAAAAGAACTGATTCAAACTTGGTTTCAATATAAACAATTTTCTTTCATGCACTCTCCCTGTGTTCCTCAACTGGACCTTTCAATGCCTGCCAGGTTTTCAATTAGGGCCTGAACTAAACCAAAATTTTCCTTCATGGGCAAGTCATCCCACAAGAAATCTGTAAGAAGTGCTACTTCTTCCTTTGAAACACTGCATATTAAACAGTACCTAAATAAAATAGTGGACTGAACTAAACACAGTGCAGATGGTCAGAAAAGATAACAAGCATTTATTATTCTAACCTGGGTCTTAGAAGTCATGGGGTTTGTCCATTCCAGATTTCAGGCACCCACTTTGTCAAATATCTTAAGAATTTTCAACACTTGGCTAAATCTAGTATCTCATGTTTTGGGTGAAGGTTTCTTCATTGTTTGTTTGTTATTTGGGTGGTGGTAGTGGTAGTTTTTTAAGAATAAGTGTAAAATCATGAATTGAATGCTTCAAAGCTACAGGTATATCCAAAACCTACAGTTTGTGTACCTAAAATTTGCTTTCACCTTTTGAAAATAAAAACCTACTAAGGATAAACTGGTAGAACTTTGTTCCAAAGTCTTCAAAGACCAAGTGGAACAGTTGATGTGCAAACTGTCTATTCATAATGGCAAGTTAAGATTTAAACTGAGACATCACCACTGCAAGTCATGTCTGTGCAGATGTACATTTACGCACACAGCCCCCAAATGCATCTGTATTTTCCAGCACTAAAATCTAAACAGCTTTCCATCTAGGAAAGACCCACAGTTTAACCTTTGACAAATACTTAAGATGCAGATGATGTCTTCATTTAAGCAGATGATGCAAATTAATTTAAAAGATTAATCTTATATTTCAGGAAAATATGAGTTACTTCATATCTTAAATTGTTTATATTTTTAAGTAACCCTAGAGTATCAAAGGTAAATTAGCAAACTTTTTTTTTAATGCAACTTAAGTTTTAATCTGTAATGCGTGAAGTCTTCCTGAAAACTGAAGATCAAAAGGTATGACTAAATACACAAGGCCACATCAGTAATTAAGATTTTTTCTTTCTGCATTAACTTTGCTGATTCAGAAAATCATAGAATCATTTACTGTAGGAAGCCCTCAAAGCCCTCACACATTGCCCCTAAATAGCTCAATTTTTCAGAAGGTCATCAAATAAATCCCCAAGCAACTTCTGTGATGCCTTCTGGGCATGTCTGGTTTTCTAGACAAATACATTATGACACCAGACCTACTCTCCAGATTAACAATGTTGGGTGATGAGGAAATGCACTAACCTCTGAGCTGAGTGAGAATCAGCCAGATTAAATTAGCTTTAATTATAATCACTTTTGAACGCTAAGTAATTTCCAAATGAAAACTGACATATAACCATCATCACAACCCTTCCTCAGATTAAGACACAATCTGTATTACGAAGTTCGACTCTATTATTTACTAGCCACTTCCCTAAGGAGAAGCTCGATGGAATGCAGTTTCCCAGACCAGTTGAGAAGACTCCTCACCTGTACTAAAATAAAACCAGCATTAAAAAGCCTCGTTTCTGTCTGCAGAGTACTGTCTTCCGTGTAAATGGCTATTAGTACCTCACAAATACCAAAGCACTCCTAGTTCATGGAAAGCCACAGAGCTGAAGTTCCACTGAATGTACACACGAATGCAGAAAAACAAACAGGCATTGAAAGAACACCTGCATCTCCATTTTCTGTAACCTGTCCAATTCCTGCCGTTTCCTTTAGAACCACATCCTTAGTTTGAGATATGCCATGTTTGCAGCCGTTTCACAAGAACATGAAGATGAACTGGGTTACAACTACATTAGCAAAAAGGTGAAGACACCAGAGACATGCTCATTATACCCACTGCTCTACTGGAATAAACTGGCTTTCACCAAAGGATTGAATCAAAATTCAAAACAGAAGATTCTTGCCTTATTCCCCCCCTAAGACTTTTCACTATTGAAATTAATATGCTCAAGCTATTTAACTCCCTGAAGGAATACAATTTCTGCCATGATGAGTCGAGCTCTTCATGTTACAATTGCTTCAACTTTTAGGAGCCTAGTGAATAAACATTTTTTTAATCAAATGTACAGGGCAAGCCAAAGTTTTCTTGTAGATGTGGAGTTCTGTATTAGAGGACATGGCCTCAGCCTGGAAGGTCCAGGTCTCACTTAGGGTTGTGAAAACTCTGTTAACAAAGGTTCATAACACCAGGCCCACAGCACCTTGGTTTCAGTTTCGCTTGCGCACACATGCTCAAAGCTAAGAAAAAAACCACATCACCCATTTTCAGGGTGCTCAGTAAGCAGGTTACCATAACAAGTCTCCCACCTGTTTCCAGGAATAGTTTCTGAGTGAGGCAGGGGCTACATGATGCACAAGGATGGCGGGAGCATTACTGTGCTGTATGTAAACAGACAGCACTGCAGCACATCCGGCACTTTTGGCACTTCTTGCAACACTGGGCTGGCAGCAGAGATACAGCACGGTACTTCTGCGTGCTTCCAACACTCACTTCCTAGTCTTATCAAAGTCAGAGAAAGACTAGGAGCTCTGAAAAACACCAATCTACCGCCTGTGCACACGACCAACATGCTACAACTCTGTTCTCAGAAACCAAGAGTCCATGATATCAAAGACTTGTGACAAAACACAGAAAAAGTGGAGGGCAGTAAGACTGCTAACATGTATCACTCTAAGTGGGACACACAAACATAAACTCAGGCATCAATGGCCTGATATCAAAGTTTCAGTTACCCAAAGCCTGAGGCCTCAACTATTCTCTCGTACAGAAGCATCCAAATCACTTAAATTTCCATGTATGTAGATTTAAAATTCTATCTTCCACTAAGGATGAATATAATTTCTGTATTTACAAGAGACAGGAAGCCACTCAGCCTACTTTAATCAAAGTACGGCGCTTCTCTCATTCTTTAAAGAGTACCATTGTAAAATGGGAACAGCAGAAAGGCTGCCAAAAAGCTACTAACATTTTTGTCAAAAACTATATTAAGCAGCTCACAGCCTTAGGCCTTAACTCTTCTCTCAATTTTCATTTCATGACTGTAATTAAAATTATCAGGCACTATCTCCTGCCTGATTAACGTAGCACCTAGGAGCAGATGTTAAAATCCCAAGAGGGGCTGAGCAGAGGACAGTATTTGTCATACCTTGCAGACACAGTGCCCACTTCTCTTGCCTTCCACAAATGAGTTAGAACATGCAATGTTAAGTGTATCTCAACAGGGCTTCAAACACATACATAACTCCAGTGAGCTTGGAGATAAAACTGGGGAAGGTGCTGATGTATTATTACTATACCAGCCACTTGAAAAAAGGTTTGTGTTTTTTTCTGCGAGCAAATGAGGTAGGATTTTTTATTAAATATTGAAAGCCTCACAAGTATTGGCAATGTAAGGCCCCTCAACATCCAATATGGAGCAGATAGAGTATGTTTTATATGCAGATAGATCTAGATGAATGTTGAACGCAAAGTAATACTTCCACTTGTAGCTACTAAATTTTCCAGGTAGTTTCTCAGCCTTCCTTGGGGACACTAGTTTGGGTGACACCAGCTAACAGGTACCCGGAGAAGCGACATGTTGAACTCCCGGACACCACTCTATCCTGAGGCAGGACGCGGGAGTTGCCCGTCCTCCGGCTGAATCTCTGGGTCCCCCTGCCAGCAGCACAGCACAGCACACCCGCTCAGCACGGGAGCGGGAACGGGGAGCGGGAACGAGGCGCGGGAGGCGGCACAAGCCCACGGCGCGCTGCCCCCCGCCGCTCCCCGCTCCGCCATGTGCGCACCCCCCGCGCGAGCCCCCGCGCCGGACCTGCACCGAGCCCCTCCCGCGCCCTCCTCGCGGCCGACCGGACGCTCAGCCGCTCCTCCCCGCGCCGCTTTCCGGCCCCGCCGCCCTCCCGCTCCCCGGCCGGGCCAGGCGCAGCCCCACTCGGCGCCCACGTGTTGCGGGGCCGA
>VZRR01012119.1:742228-811081 GCA_013398015.1 Oreocharis arfaki
GGGCCGCCCCCGGTGTCACCCCCGGGGCGCGTGCCCGTGTCACCCCCGGGACGTGTGGCCGCTCACGTACCGCCCGCCCGCCCGCGGGCCCGGGGAACGTGCCCCACACCGCGCGGCACCCCGCCAGCCAGCCCGCCAGGTGCCGCCCCGGCGGGAGCGGGCACGCCCGCCGCTCAGGGTGTGATGCTACCCCGGCTGCTTCGCTGCTGCCTTAAGCCCGAACGCGGGGGTTTCTGAAGGCACCTGAGCATAAATAGAAGTTACCCAGGCAGGCAAACTCTACTCACACAGGCCACAGGTACCACAAAACCACAGTCAGTACTGCTTACCTTGAAAGATCAAGCTGAGCACCGTGGTGGTTCAAACGCTCTTTCATCAGAGTTTCGACCATTTCTGCCTTGGCTGGTGTGAACAGCCAGAGGCAGCAACAGCTTCAACCCTCCCATTTTGACTTGCCCTACTCGCCTGCCAGAGACTTGGTTTCCTGCAAATGCCTGTCATGCCTGACTTCCAGCTCCAAACTAAGCCGTTCCTAGAGCCGATTCCATTCTAGGGTTTCTCTCCCGTGCTCATGGTCTTGAGTGATAGCATGGAGCACACTTGGAGAAGACATCTGTGATCTACACTAAACTTACGGAAATGTAAATGTCTTTAAGACTTCTACCTCCCCTTGGTTGGAATGAGCCAATGATTCCAAATACAATTAGGTGCGATGGGCAGACACATGGTGTGATGGCATAAGAGCTGTTTGCTGAGGGTTATATTGCCAAATACTTAATATGTATTCTTTGGAATTTACCAAATTCTTCCATCTATTTGTCTTAGCACTCTACAGTGTAAATGTATCTATTTAAATAATGGAAATGACAACAGAAAGCAAAAGAAGAAGAAAAAGTGATGGATCTGCCAAGTATCTTCAACACATTCTATATTAAGAACAAGGAAACTATAAAGGATTCTATTCCATATGGTTCCACACCAGCTTTGTTCCAGTGTTTGGCAGTAAAATCTGGGCCCCCCAAAAGTGGATGTCTTTGTGGTAAATAAATCTCATCTGCAAGACAGAAGTTTCTGTAGAGAACTTAAGGATGCCCTCCTATTCCCCAGCACACTGAAATTTTGAAGGTGGGCTTCTTTATATCATGCAGTTTTAAATAGCTAGAAACCACAAATCTGTAAGGAGGAAAAAGAAGGATCCAGGACAATGGTTGCATAGCCCAAGAGATAGGAATTAGGGAGAAACAGAGATGGAGATGCCACATGATTCTAGAATTAAAATACCTCTACCCCCATTTACAACCCTTTAAAAATTGCACTGGATACTAATGGCCTATTTATCTGAGGTGTCTGGTGCTTGAGAATATGAAGAGGGCAGAGATGTACAGAAGGCGTTTGGTAAAAATGAGCAGTCAACTGATATTATTGCAACAACAATTATATGCTGTTGCAGGCGTTCCCTTTATTCAATCAGCTAAAGTGGCAATCAGCTGTAAACAAGTGATTCACAAGGCAGTGCTCGCCTTGCTTGTCTTTCTGAGATCTACCACCTCGTGGCATGCAGAACCCTGAGGTGACACCCAGTGACCTCTGTGAAGGAGTACAGAAGAAATGTGATGTGCAGAAGCCGGCAGTGTAGACTAGAGAGCATAAGGTAGTCAACAGCCACAGCTAAGGACTGGACACAGGTCTAAGCATGTCTAAGCTGGAAACATACCTCTAGGTTGGAGGGAAATTCTTTTCAACCAGAATTCAGAAATGTCTTTTGGGGGTTTGAATTAGTCAAGTAAGTCGGCCCTTTCTCATGAGAAAAAATATACCCAAAGTTCTTAACCAAGGGCTTTTCAGCAGTTTTTGAGGAACAGCTAAAACAAGTTATGGAAGCACTTTTTAACAAGAAGCAGTTTCTGTGAACAGCTAGAAGGGGGCATGTGACAGGATGTAAGGACACAGCTCCTGCTTCCATATGGCACCTGCCATCACAGGTGTATGAAAAGAGGAAAAGACAAACTTATTTCTTACAATACCCGAATTGTATGCACATGCAAGCTTTACAGTTTGAGTTGTTTTGCTGTCAAATGGTTCACCTTATCCTGACATTTGTACAGTCATGAAAATTATATAAAGAAACTTTAGTTAGACTTGAGTTTTAATGGCTGATATATTTTTCTTTGCTTTTGTGTGTTTCCCATGAGCATGCTCTGGAACTTGTAGTTTCGGTCTGTCTGGATAGCTGAAGTACTGCAGAACGTCAAACTAATGCCATTTTTTGAATAATGGGAATAAAATCACCTGAGAATACCTTAGATATTGACACAGATATATTTTCCTTGTAAACTTGGGGCAGGGGTGGGAAGTAATATTACATCTTGAAGCTTTTTTTAAAGACTCAGAACGTGTGTATAAGAAATGTTCAGGTGTGGTCACTGAGTGCACAGAGACACACCGTTTTCTCCCAGCTGGGACAAAGAACCTTGTTAAGAGACACTAGGAGAACTTCCCTATGGCATAGAAGCTGGGATATGTCTTCTGGGGACAGTGACTTGAGGTCAAATTGCTGCTCCAAATCAGCAGAAGAAGAGTTTGAACCAGTCCCTCACATGCTAGTTGAGTGTGTTACTCATGGAGCTATACAATAGCAGGGAATCTGACCTCAGGCCTAGCACTCATCAGCGATGCTCCTTTCTGAGTCCTTCCCCCCAGAGCTTGCATCACTGACTCAGTCATGGGCTGTGGAGGGGGTCTCAAGTAGAGGCTGTCTCCAGAAGCCTGGAGGGCACTCAGGGCTGGAGCAGAGCTCTGGGCTTGTACGTGGTGGGCCCTGAAGAAGGTCAAGCACTGATGCTGTTGCAGGAGGCTAAACCAGTGTTTCTGTAACAGCCTGGTACAACAGATGAGTTGGGCACCGAGATCCAGGCTCAGCCTCGCTAAGCACAGCATCCAGTGTGCTTGTGCTGCATTCAGGCTACAGCCAAGCTAAAGCAGCAGTGCCTTAGCTAGAAAAATGTATTGGCCATGAAGCTTGGTGTGCTTCAGATCAAGTACTCCACTGTGGCAGCTGATTCGCTGAACATGAAAGCTGCTTTCAGTCTCTTTTGTACTACCAGAAAAATGCAGAAGGTCCTTAGTATGAACCTGGATATGACTACCTGAACACCTAGACATCCCTTTAGACTACTAGGCACAGGCTTGGCACCTAACAAAGGCTCAGTTTTACAGGACTTGTGTCCTGCTCAGGACTGCAAACCTGCAATGTATGAAAAGCTATGACAACACATTCTCTTCTGACCATAGCTGATTTCAGAACAGCTCACCCTGATTGTTTTCCAAAGGACCAATTGCCCAAGGTTACCGTCTCCTGAAATCTGTTGGCAGATGAGAGCACTGAATTACAGCAATGGATGATATGAGTGCTCCTTGTCTACTTGTGTCTCTGGTAGCTGGCTGAGCTACAATCACCATGGAAGTTATCATCAGCCACTGAAAATGAGAACACTCACTGAACGATTTACAGAGTAAAAACCCCAAGTGCCACAAAGAGGTGCCTTTTCCTCAGTACAATTTCAAACAGCACTGAAACCCCCCACGGAACTACTAGGTTTATCAGTACACAGTGAAAACAGAGAATCTAGAGTATTCCTTTAAAAAGACAAGATTGCTTTCCTGTGGCTAAAAGCAATTCTTTCAACTCTTACTGGATGATTATTCCAAATTACATGGCTAGACAATGAATGACACAGCGCAGAGCTGGTTAGTTTTTCCTTGTATTGTTTACTTTTTGAGGAGCTACTTGTTTTATAAAGGAAAACACATCATCCCAGAAAGCAAGTCATAGTTTAGAAACAGTGCCACAGGCAGCATAGAAAGTTCTGCTGAACTAACACATGGCAAATCATGCAAATCCCCCTGCAGAGCTGAGTGAACAGCTCTCACAGGTTTCTGGTTTGCACTTGCTTCTGTTTTTGTGAAATGAGTGAAAATTTTCCCTCAGGGAACACAGGGGTAGCAGCAAACTAAAGAAATACAGTGTGTGTAACCTTTGTCATACTGTAATAAAAGACAAAGAAAAATAGCATGGTTTGAAAAAAAAGGTGAAATGCTGAAATAAGATTATACACTTTTTGATACAATAAACTTTTAACAACTTGCATTTTTCAGTATTTTTAACTGTCCAGGGACTAAATCATGACTCTTCCTTGCATTAAAGGGATTGCTCGTAGATACAGAAGGTATAAATGAAAAGTAACAGGAAGAAAAAAAGCCAAAGAAACCCCAAACCTAGAGGAGAGATAGAGAAAATAGAGATACAGTGTGTAGTGATAAACTGGGGCAAAAAAAAGTAAATTATTCAGGTATATTGAAAACAGTGAAGAAATGTATATACAAGTACTTTAAAGGCAGTACAGAAGTTAAAATCTCAAGTATGCCACACTTGGTGTTGTTAGGGTGATTGCTGGGGGCTAGAACTCACTGTAGGTTTGGGGTTTTTGAAATACTGTGAAATATTTTGAAATATTTCACTTACTGTGAAATAATTTTATTGAGGAAAAATCAACAGTGTTAACTGAAATGTCACTGTAGACTAGACTTTTTGAAGAAACTGTATGTGAAACTGATGAATTATTAAAACATTACATTAGAAAAAATCTTTTTATAATGTATGCAAATTAGTTAAGTAATAATAGAAAAAGAAGTTGTATCTCTTGTAGTGTCTGCAATTGGTGCTAATGTATCTAACACTAAAACGCTATCTAACACTATTTAACACTAACAGTGAAACTATGTCCAGAGGGGTTCTTGTTTCTAGTGTTATTGGTCACTTCACTTGATAAAATAAATGCCATGAAAATTGATATTGACAATCAAGGGGTTTGCTTTGATCTCATAAGGATTTAAGTAATAAATTGCTTAAAGGGTTTTCAATACCTTATATGTGATAGGAAGAAGCTCACCCCCTACACTACTCCAGTCCTTTGACCTTCCCAGGTTTAATGGTTTGGAGTTTGGTTTGATTTGGTTTGGTTTCTTCACTGTAACAGAGTGTACTAGCCAATGCCAGAAGTCTCTGTTTCTGTTAAAGTGCCCACAGTAGCACCCCTGGGTATATATTCAGACTTACAGTGAGGCAGAAAATGGCTTGGAGCCATATGAAAGAAAAATAGCATCCCAAATAAGTGGGAAAAAAACAATAACCCGTTCTTGTGGACAGAATTCCATCCCTCCTTTTTCCCCTCTAAAAAATATCACAGATGGAGCAGTTACAAACATCCCATTTAGATCATCTTCAATTGTTTAGTTGCATTCTTACTATTTCACTATCTCTTTATTAGCATTAATTTCAATATTTGCAACTAAAAATCATAATAAAGCAAAATCTTGCATTTTATAATTTAAAAATAACAAAATGGAACTTTGACAATTTTAGCAGTTTTGTCCCATACATGTCTTGAGTTGAAACATTTGCTAAGATTAACTCTTTTGGACAAGCAATTTCTTTTCAATGAATTGACAATTACCAATTTGATCTATGACCTTAACCTTTAAAATAAAATTCTCAGCAGCTCTAGTCAGACCTAGCACAGGAGAGCTACTTCCTTCCCCCTTTGTAGTGTGATTTCGCAGAAGATGGTGAACCTTCGGTGGGCACACAGACACTACTTCCTTTTCTCAATGCATTTTTCTAATTCTTTGTTTTCTTCAGCAACATGAGCAGAACTTTTTTTCATTCTTTTCTGAAGGCAGGTGCCTTGGTACCACATAGCAGTACATAATACAGGTGGAAAGAATTGTAGCTACTCCAGTCAGCAAAAAAATTAAGGGTGACTCAAAATTACAGTTCAAAACACATCACTTCAAGTAGATGGCATTCAAAGGCTGATTGGCTGCATGACAAAAGCTGTCTGAAGCATGTCAACATAGAGATATGAACAAGCTGTATTAAGTAAATTTGTAAGAAATGGTGCCTTATTTAAAACTTGTGTAGGACTCATTTCCTTTCTTTGCTCTTGTACTGCTTCCTCTGTATCTTTGACTTGGGGCTAGAGCTGAGAGGAGTCAAAAGGAAAGGTAAAGATATCCAGCTGAAGATCTTTGAGTTTGGATCAATGGCTGCAGTATCTTGCATGCAGATTCTTAGGACAGTCTGTCAGGGGCTGACACTGGTTGTGTCCCAGAGGGTGTCTGCAAGAGTTTGTACCAATGGGGTTCTCAGTTGCTTAAATCCTGTTTACTGAAATAGCCAAATCACGCTTTTGATCAGATCGTGCTGGATATTGGTATTGCTCAAGGCCCCCATCTACCCACCTGAATTAGTTTCGGGGGAGGTTTGCTACTTGCTAGGGGCTTAGATCTGGGACATTGTGGAGACACTGATGTGGCTTGCCCAGTCCTCAGAATATTGACCCCTGCTGCGCTTCCAGATGGACACCAAAGCTGCTACCAGGGAAGACATGAAGTGTATGGAGTGTGTCTACATGACTGTGGGCGAGAGCAAGGGGGGCAAATGGTTTTGTTCTTGATCCTGCTGGTGAGGGGGAAGGACTTGACACGGAGTGAATGAATCCTTTGGATCATCAAGTGGTTGTGCAGCTCGTGTCAATGACAGGGAGTTTTTTTATGAGCCTGGGTCCTTTGTGAGGATCAAAGATCGTTGGGGAAGAGATGGGATCCCACTATAGTAGGCAGGCCAAAAGCATTTTTGCCAACAGGCTGGCCAAAGTGGTAAAGACATTTTGAAAATGGGAAAGATGGGAAAAGGAAATGACAACCATGGTCAAGTGAGGAAAGGATGGGCTGACAAGTAAAAGATGCAGGGTGAACAAGAGAGACCTTGAAACCTGAAGGGCAGGACTGAAGGGAACCTCAAACATATACATCCAAATAAGAAAGTGCTAAAATAACAGCATTATGAGGGAAGTTCTCACACTTTTCCTGGTAAAAGGCCTGCTCAGGGACCGACTTAAATGCATCCCTTAGTAGATGGGCCTGCAGAGAAGAGAGGTCCAGGTGAGTTTACTAATTTTTCAAGGACCCCCTCCTTGAAGCCAAAGAGCAGTCCATCCTGATTTGCAGAAAGCCAAGCAAAGGTGGCAGGAGGTCTTCATGGACAAACAATGAGCTCCTGAAAAAATACTGTCGTATAAAGGAAGCATCACAAGGGGTGGGAGTAGGAATAAGTAACCTGTGAGGAATATAGACATGCTGTCTGAGCATGCAAGAATAGCATTAGAAAAGGCAAAGCCTACCAGGACTTGAATCTGTTAAGGGACATGAAAGGCCACCAGAAGGGCTTCTACCAGTGTCTCAGCAGGAAGGGCCCTGCTTTGAATAGGACAAACAAATGATACAAAAAAGCCCAAGATGTGCAATGCTGACTTTGCCTTCATATTCACTATAAGATTTGCCTTCAGGAGTTCCAGGTCCCTGGAGACAGAGTGAAAGTTTAGACCCAACAGCCTTCTGGGTTGCATCAGGTTTAAGGTGTTCCTTCCCCTCTGGTCTGCCCTGGTGAAGTGAATCTGTAGTGCTGACTCCCGTCCTGGGCTCTTCCATAAGACATGGATGTACATACCAGCTCTGGAAAAGAAGACTGTGGCATCTCTCGTAGGAGAAAAGGCTGAGAGAGCTGAGTCTTGAGAAGGGAATACTCAGGGCAACTTTATCAATATTTATTGCCTGGTGGTAATAAAGAAGACAGAGCCAGACTTTTCTTAGTGGTGCCCAGTGAAAAGACAAGGGGCAACAGACACAAATTGAAACATGGTAAATTTAATTTAAAGTATGAAAAAACTTATTTTCTCTGAAAGTGATTGAACACTGGCACAGGATACCAGTTTGAATCCTTGGAGATATTCAAACCCCAATTGAGTACAGCCCTCAGCAACCTGCTCTAGCTGTTCCTGCTTTGAGCAGGAGTTTAGACTAGATGACTATTCTGTGATTCTATATTTACATAAAAGCCTTGTTGACATTTGATGTTCAAGGATGTGAGATAGAAAAGCTGCAAAAAATTCTCAGCTAAATTTTTCGTTATGAAAAATGCAATGTAATACCATTAGTTTAAAACCACCAGAACAGTAGCACAGCATGCCTAACATACACGATACTCACATGTCATCTGACAAATTCCGAATTGTCCATGAAGAAGCCAAATTGAAATTGTTCACTATGGTTTGCATGACATATTTGCATGGGGAAAGAAAACATTCATACCTGGGGAAGTGGAAGTTGTCTATATTCTCTGTTATTTATTAGGTCTCTTTCTAGAAAGCCATGCTGAGTCCCAGTTATAAATATAGCATTTTAGTGTTCTGTAGGAGAGCAGACTGCTTTTGCATCATTTGGCCTTATAATCTCTACGCATTTCAAATTGTATCTGTAGCCTAATTTAGGCTGTTTTCTTGCAAAATATAACAGTATTTAAAAGCTGATGGTACTGCTGAAACTGCTTTGACTTTTTTGCTTGTCATTCTGCTTTGTTGCTTTGTTTTGATGCTTTTTCTTTTCATCTTTCTCTGTCTCCCACTGCAATAAGCAGATCTGGGGTTCCTAAGAACTCTCTGTGCTACATCAGCTGAAAAAGGATGCAGGGCAGAAACTAGGCAGAAAAATAGAGGGAAGTTGCAAAGTATGGGAGAAGACCAAAGGAGAGGAAGTTTGGTGAGTGAAGTAACCAAAGCCTTTGAAAATAAGAGGTGAATTAATTCCACCTGGATTCAGGTGTTCTCAACTTCAATATCACCACTTTCCTGTGTTGCGTTAATAATGGAGAAAGATAAGCCTTCATACAGTGTAATTCACCTGGGCTGTTTCAATTGTTTGAGGGTGGGACTTATGCTCTAGAAATGCCTCTTTCAGTCTGTTGACAATACAAGGCCTAGAGGATGATCTCAAATGTATGTGCATCCACTTAATGAATCCACATAAATTCTTTAGCACTATTTTCAACACCTGACGTGAAGAACAGAAAGCTGAAGATTAGAAGCAGTATGGGCAGCTTGTGCTGCCAAAGCTGAGTGCCCTAGAATGCCTGGAACTCAAATTGCCCAGTTTATTTATTTTGCAAGTTTCGTATTGTTTTTCCTTTCTGTTTTCCACGGTGGTGTCTGGGTCTGAAATGCAGAGAGTATACATACAGTCAGTAGGGTGTTTGGCTTGGGTTTGGATCTGTAAGGATAACATCTCTGCCCAATTTCACTCGGTTTTCTGAATCCGTTTTCCTCAGGTGCTCCAGAATTACTCTCTGGGACTTGATGATGGTTGCAAAATTCCAGGTGTGGGCAGATGTGCAAATATTATATGATGTGTTTCTCCTTTCCCTTAGCACAGCTCTGTTGTTTTGGGGCAGATGTGATGTTTGTCCTCAAGAGACCTTTTCTCATTAATTTGCTGCTCCAGGAAGCCATAATTCTTAGTATTGTTGCTGATGCCAGCAGGACAAGAAAGATGGTCAAGATTCCTGAAAGGTCTAGATGATAGCCTAGAACTGCTGTGGTGGGTATGTGTCCCTTGGGTGAACAAATTTGCATTGAGCTAGAAATAGCTGATTGTGAAGCAGCATTTAAACCTGGGGAATCCATCCAAATGAGACACCATGAAGGTAAAGAGGCAGTCTGATCCAACAGTGAAGCTATGCAGAGAGAAAAGACAGAAAGCAGACTTGTTAATCCAAATGTGCGTTCCTGAAAACAACGTCCTGAAAAAACATGACTGTGGAATAGCCTTTTATATTTTCAGTTCAAAAGGAATAATTAATGGTGGATAAAATAACAAGGAACTCAGAAGAAAGGGTGGAAAGAGCCTTTCCGCAAAATCCCTTAAGGGATTCTGAAAAAAACTTTCCCCACATGTCGAAGGCCAGATTCTCCGATTTCTTCTTAACAGCTGATCATCCAGTCACAAATTCCCTGCTAATGCACAATGGAAAATAATGTGATTACAACATAAATAATTTATAAACACTAGCCATCACTGGCAATACAGACATAGTTAAAAAAGATTACCACCTTTTATTCAGAAATGGACAAGCATAATTACATTCGTTCTGTAAAAATCAGGTGTCCTATGTAAATTCAACATTATGCAATTAAATTTTATTACAAGTCTTCAGTAAATTCCAGAATTCAGAAATTTCTAGGGAAGATTTCTCTGCTCACAAAGTAAGTTGTACCTTGGAGCTCTTGTGATTTTTCTACCAAACCAGTTTTATATTTAGGGTAACATATTGGTTTTAAATTATCTGTAGCTACCGAAGTAGTGGCATTTCACATGTCAATATATTATGTACCATAAAATACTAATATAAACATTTACTACTATAAACTACTACATTTTATTATGCAGCCTATCAGTAAAGCATTTTTTGAAAATACTGTTTGCTATTAGATATTCAGACATTAATCTATTCATTAGAATGTCATGGTATGTAAAATACCTTACACATTACATAGCATTTTATAACATTCAAGTGGATTTACTTGTATTAGAGGAATAGGAATACATTAATTAAGTAATTTGTAAATGGGATATAAATTCATAGGCAAGCAGTGCTCCAAATATTTATGAATGTCTAGCATGCTCAGAGACCTAGTTTTTTTAAATGATAAAATAAGAGTTGATGAAATACTGCTTTGCAAATATATGCTCTTGACAGTCAATGAACTGGAGGAATCCTACTTCATTAAATTGATTGCTTACTCCAAAAATATCTACATCTACAGCTATTCCTCCCAAATCCCATGAGGCAGACAGCAGCAGCCAGCCACCTGAATGCTTTTCAGTCTTGCAGGATCTCATTAGATGCTGAGTATTCCAGCCATGCTTCTGTTCCTGCTGCCCTCATTCCTGCTGCTAAACAATCAGTCTCATCCCAGTCCTACTGACTTCTTGTGCAGTGCCAAAATGGGCAGTATTGGTGTGCTGCCCTCTGAACTCGGCCTCTTGCCGTGGTCTTGTGTTACTCCTCATTCTGGTGTGTGTGGCCTGCAGGCAGCTTAAGTCTCCCTCCTGTGTGGTTCCCCTCGCTGCTGTCCTGCAGCTCAGTGGAGTCTCTACCCCTGGCTCCTGGCTCTAGTTTTAGCCTTCGGTTCCTGTAATCAGTAACTCTCACTGATAGTTGTTATCTAAGGTCTCACTAGCATTACACCTGTTTGTTTTCATACTCCTACCGAGGAACTGAAAACATCTGCTAGGTGGTGGCTGGGAAAGCATGTACAGCAAAGTGCAGCTGCATGGACCTGAGGGTTCTATAAGGAAAGAGAAACAGTTTTTCAAACGATTACAATGATAACTATTTTCTGTTTGAACTTTGGCACCTTAATGAAAGGCACTTTCGACATGGCTAGAATGGAAGAACAGCTTCAAAGGAAATAAGAATGTGTGTGGCCTCCTGAATTTTAATTCATTGGCTTCAGATAATTAACTACTTGCACTGTCTATGTGTATAAATATTCTCTTTACTCTCACTAGTTACCACTGTGGGTTTTGGGGTTTTTTGTTGTTTTTTTGCTGTCAGAGTGTTCTGGGAAAAAATTGAAGCAGGTGCAGTGATAGGTGATTGCAGGCCTAATCTTCTTCATGCATTACTCAGCAACAAAGTTAATGAAGTTGGTTTATAGTCTGTGCAATACTTACTTGTTGCTTTGGACTTAGATGGATGTTGTCAAGACTGCTTGAAGTGTTGGCATAAGAGTCTGTACGCTCCAGGAAATCTGTGGAAAAAAGCAAGTATTGAAAGTCCTGCATAGCCATTGGAAAAGGATTAAAAATCCCCCAGGATTAAGCAGCAGGCCGAGCATGCATCAGCAAAGGAGAGATCTACACATCTTTGCTCCAGTCCTTGGGAGCACTCCTGCATAGATCCCGAGCTGAACAGCTCGGCATCTTTCAGCCATACCTACTATTGCTCCTTGCTTTGATTTTTCATCCTGTTGGTGTGCAGCTTTTGTTTAATGGGATTAGAGCACTGGAACAGTATAATTGAAGTTCTTTTCTTCCTTAGTATGAGCATGTGTATTTCATCTGCCTCATCTGCATTAGTCATGTTTTCTGGGAATATGCAGCCACTAAGTGGGTCACTTGGAGCTGGATGGCATGCCATCAACCGCACACAGTCCTTCCCAGTTCTCTCCCACATTTGCTGCTTTGATGCATTTGCCCTCATGGGTAGGGACAGAGCACTTACTACTCTGTTCCAGTGTTCCTGAAAACAGAGACATTATTCTGTACTATTCCTTATCTTGATGAATTAGTTTCTTCCTTCTGGAAACAGATCTTTTTCCTTGCAGCCCTGCAAACTGCAGCTTGATGCTCCTTCTCTTTCTGTTCCCTCCTCCTTTCCACAGGAGCCTGGTGCACTTCAGGAGTTCCTCTAGTAGGCAGGTGGCTACTAATGGCCACGGTGTAATTCTAGGGGAAAATCTTAGATTTGCAGGCTGTGTATCCCTTTCTTAACTTCATGGTTATGGCATACATTTAGAACACTTTTCAGGGCTCTAGATGTTCCATTTGATCTGTGTGTTGCATTCAGAATAATCCCTGTCAAGCACAGGTGGCATTTTGCAGGTGCCATAAATGAAATGTAGAGTTCTGAGGGAAAAAAAAGCACAAATTCTAATTTAAAGTATCTCTGATAAACCCTTAAAGACATTTTATGTAGGAAGAATGTAATTTTGAAATGATTTTGCAAAGGGAAGAGATGAGGCAGCTGAGAAAATGAGGCTACTTAATTCTTGCTTCTCCTTTACTCTATCATTCCTTAACCTGCACTTAACCAACAGGAGGTGACTCCGAGGGCAGGTTCTTTCCGTTCCCTACAGAGCCGATCTGAGAGACAGGAGCTCCCCTATGCAGCACTCTCATTTCATTAAGACACCATCCAGCCCAGAGCCTTCAACAGAGCAAAACCATTAAGAGCATCAGCCTGAGCATCTAGCAAGGATTTCCTGGATTACAGCTCAAGCTGATTTTACATCAAAGATGGCAGATGAACCTAGAGATTAAGATTTTCCTGTTTCTGGTGGATCTTACTAGAGGCCATGCAAGCCTTGTAAAGGGCCTAGACCGGGTAGGATCGCTCATCCTGAAGGGTGAAGAGAGACATGTACAGTTGCCTACGCCTCTTTGATGGCCTGCATATTTGACAGACGAAGTGATATAATGAATAAAGATAATCTCAGGTCCCTAAATTAATGAACTGCATGGAAGCTCAAAGGAGAAGCACAGGTCGCAGGAAAACTGGGGAAACTCAGGCAGGATTTTAGTGGCCAGGAATCTGTTTGCAGTCATAGTATCATTGAAGAGAATTCCGTTTATAAAGGATGGTCAGGCCTTACAAGGAGACAAACTCCATTCCTTGCTCAGCACATGGTGTAAAAAGGATCAAAAAGAGGCAAAAATACTATGATTAAGAAATTTCTGACTCTGCTGACTTCATCAATGCGTTCATTAGCACCTTTTCAATTATTAATTGCTCTGGCTGCTGCAGTTATTACTGGTCCATATTAATCCTCCAAGGAACATGAGATGACAACACCGAGTCATGATGACCTTGTCTTTCCACATGCTACTGCTGGTCAGGAATTTTCCAATGAAACAGCTGTTCACTGGAAGGTGTGAATTTTCAAAAAAGATTTGTTTTTGTTGGAAATTAACACGTTTCATTGATTTCTGTTGGGAAAGTCTTTTTTGATCTGACACGGCCTTTCTACAGCTGTATTTATGCAGAGGTTTCTTCTTGAGGATGTTAGATAAATAGGCCCCCTTTTTTTCCTGGCAGTTCATACAAAGTTAATGAGAGGAGACTGAGGAACACCTAAAACAGACCGGGTTCTAGGCTGACCCACCTTCAAGACCCATTTTGCCTCACACAGTGTAGCAGATAAAAGCAATAATCCCAAACCTTAACAAAACAACAGAGATGTGACATAAACCTTTGTGACTTCTGTCATGTTTCAGACATTTTGTAAGAGTCACAGGTGTGTGGGAAGGAAACATCAGAGATTAACCTTCAGACACTATCAGTTCAACCAAACATTGAATTAAATCTATTGTATTCTGAAACAAACAGATTCTTCTTTTTTAATATACTTTAAAATTATTTAAATTATTTTAAATATATTTTAGAATACAGCTGTGTCTGTTGGTTCAATATCTTTTTTCTAAAGTCCCACCAAGCTCCAGTAAACCTAGGAACAATAAATAGTCCTGTGTGCATTGAAATGCTTTATAGTATTTTAGTTTAATTATAGGATTTTTGCCTTTCCTTTTCTTTTTCCATACTCCTGCATGATTCAGTGCTCTTTCTGCATATTAAGCTGGATAGTGGTTCTGTGCAACAAAGAATTATGAGTATGTGATTAATGGTTATATTGAAGTGAACACATTTATCTAGTTGGGAAAGTCTGCTGGAAGCCAACAGATCCAAGAAGATATTAATATAGGCTTTGTTATCATCGAAGTTTTTATTCATCTTTGCAGTGGAGATGAGCAATGGTCTTTAGAAAGTTCCAGAGGAACCAAAGAGTTGTTCTTTTTAGTGTGAGAAACAAAGATCAGGAACAGCAAGCAAATGGCCAATGTGTGAGTTACAAGGCTGAAGTGGAATGAGGCAAAAAATTGCTAGGAAAGGGGATGAATGGGGTAGTAGATTCGTGAAAGAGGAAAAAGATAGAAGGAAAGCCAGAATAGAAAATGAGTGAAGATAAAAAGAGAAGGCTGAAATACGGTTTTATAGACTGAAAGATGTAAGACATCATACTTTTTATTATTACTTTTATTACTATTATAATTACTATGATTGCTATTGTTTCCTTTTCTTTAGTAATAATAGTACTAACAGAAATGTGGGGAGTTGGGACAAAAATCCCATAAAAACTTGCAAAAGGCTCTTAAAGAGGGACAGAAGTCTGAGTAAGAGTTATCTGGTTTGGTTGTTGGGTAAAATTTCTCCCACTTTCTATTCAAAAATTAGTGGAAAGTCAGTATTTGTGCCGTGACCTGGAGGCAGGTGTTATCTTGAATGAAATAGAACTAGGGCTGATCAAATAAATGTGAGAATTCGTCAAAGAAGAGTTACCTGCTCAGAGACGGAAGCCACTCAAGGTTATCACTCAAGGTGTTAATTTTTCTGTATGCAGGAAATGTTTAATTTGCATTCCCAAGTCAGTAGCACAGATGCTCAGGAGAGGACGCTCACATGCCAAAACTCTCCCTTTGCTCCCAGAGTAGCATGGTTTGTAGGGAAAGGGTGTTCACAGCCTGAAAAATCTCCCAGCCCAAAGCCACAGAGATGTTTGAAGGTCGGTGTGGAGTGGATTGCCTCCCAGGCACATCAGGAGACAGTGAAAGGACCGAGCTCAAGGCAAAAACTTGCATTTTGTATTTTTTGGAGGAAGAGAAGATGAGTTGTCCTCATTTTGAATTTAGCTATTTTTCAGAATGTCATTTTAATTTAATTTTATTTAGGCAGCTGCTAAATCCCTTCAATAAATCGAATTTGAATTAAATAGACAATGACAGGAACAAGGGTGGTGGGAAGGAAACATTCTACCTACTTCTTTTCAGACAAGCATCCTTTTTCATGGGAAGGCTAAAGGAGTCAGAATCCCTCTAAGAATGCTATTGAGCTCATAACAGCTTAGAGGATCTACAAAAAAAAAGGATTTGCAGTAGAACTGTGTAAGAAAAAATATGGAGCAGCTGAAATAAAATGGGTACTTAGTCCTTTAAGTCAGAATATCATCAGACTGAGCATGTCCTTCCTTTCAACTCTCACAGGACACTGCTTTTGCTATTCACTCACAGTTTTTCAGTTCTCTTTTATTCCCAATCAGTGAAATTTAATACAGCTGCATTGCCTGATGGGCCACAACTATGTTTTCTGAAGTAAAAGGAAATTCCCTGGATTTCCAGGTTTTGTTTATGTTCCTTTTTCTACAGTTTTATATCCACCTGGGTAAGCACTTCCACTGTGCTGGAATTCACATTGCTAGTGGCCTGTACAAATGATCCTTCCTTATAAGAGAAAACTTAGCAAGGTGAGTCCATTTAGTAATAATTCTCTGGAGAAGCACCAAATAACCCTAATCAAGAAAGATTTTTGCCTTTAGCTCTTTTCCCCCTCATGGTTTCTAATGGGAAGGAAGGACGGAAGGAAAAGTGTTTTACCCTTTTCATGAGAGTTTCAGTTCATGCTAAATGAGCAGAGATGGTGTGCAGGTACAGTGGATTTTTAGCTGTCAAGCAATTTGTCTGGGTAAGGTTTTTCCTCCTTAGTGCCACTTAGCACCATTATTTTTGGATGAGATATGTTAAAGAGAGAAGAAATGGGCTGTGTGAAAATATGCAATGCCGTGCCTAGGTGCAATTTCCATGTGAATTATTTTAAATCTTCATTTCCAGGATGTCAAACATTAGGGAACAAATGCAGACAATTCTAGCTTCTTCTCTGAAGGAAATCATGAGTATGAGCTCACACTTTTTGGAAGGTCAGATGATGCATTAAAATCCCATAATTCCAGCTCTGAGTAGGCAGTACTTGCAGCAGCTGTAGAGATTGTCCTGTGCTTGTTCCCTTTTTGGCTGTCATTTCTATATCCACTCTTGGAAAGGAAAAAGATGTTCTCAATACCTTGTTCTGTTTATTTATAAATTGCCAGATCTTTGTCTGGAAGCATCCCAAACACAAAAAGAAAACCCCACAGCAAACTTCTATTGAATGTTATAGTTTAATTAAATGGGTTTATGTTATCCTTGAATTGCATTTCCAGTTTATTTCCTTTCCTGATTAAAAAAAAATTCCATTAGTAGCAACATACTTGTCTCTCATAGTTGAAATTAAACTTGAATGGAAGTTCTTACTAAAAATGATTTAATTTTATAATTTTGATGCAAAAAAACATCGCCAGTTATGCATTTAGCTCCCATCCTCACCATCTCTATTTACATTTTCAGGAGAGTTTGGAGCTCAGAAAAGGTGCCAGACTGACGGTGCTGGAATCCAAGAGTCTCTGTTTATCTGCAGGCTGCTGGATTTTCATAGAGTCATAGAATGGTTTGGGTTGGAAGGCACCTTGAAGACCCTGTTCCAACTCCCCTGCCTTGGGCAGGTGTTCCATTCATTAGACCAGGTTGCTCAAAGCCCTGTCCAACCTGGCCTTGAACACTTCCATGGATGGGGCATCCACAGCTTGTCTGGGCGCTCTGTTCCAGTGTCTCATTGCCTTCACAGGAAAGAATTTCTTGCTGATATCCAATCTAAACCTTCCCCCTTTCAGTTTGAAGCCATTCCCCCTTGTCCTATCAATACACATCCTTGTAAAAAGTCGCTGTCCAGCTCTCTTGTTGTAAGCCCCCTTTATGCACTGGGAGGTGCCTTCCTGGAGCCTTCTCTTCTCCAGGCTGAACAGTCTCATAGGCCTGTTCTCATAGGAGAGATGCTCCAGCCTTCCGATCATTTTTGTGACCTTCCTCTGGACTTGCTTCAACAGGTCCATGTCTTTCCTGTGCTGTGAACCCCAGAGCTGGATGCAGCAGTCCGGGTGGGATCTCACCAGGGCAGAGCTGAGGGGCAGAATCACCTCCCTCGATGTGCTGGCCACACTGCTTTGGATGCTGCTCAGGACAGGTTTGGTGGTTGCTGTATGCCAACTTGATAGGAAAGCTCACAGGTTAGAGGGCACTTCATGCTTTCAAACGTTATTTTCTTGTTCTGTCAGCGCTAATATGCTGGTTTTGGCTGGGGTAAAATTAATTTTCTTCACAGTGGCTGGTACGGAGCTGTGTTTCGGATTTATGCTGAACACAGAGTTGCTAACATAGAGATCTTTTTTTCTTATTGAAGAGCAGGCCTTACCCAGAGCCAAGGCCTTTTCTGCCCTTCATGCTACCACACTGGTGAGGGGACTGGGGGTGCCTGGGAGGTTGGGAGGAGACACAGCCAGGACAGGTGACCCCAGCTGACCAAAGGGATGCTCCAGACCATCTGACATCATGCTCGGTTGTATAAAATGTGGGGAAGAAGGAGAAACGGGGGGACATTTGGAGTGATTGTGTTTGTCTTCCCAAGTCACTGTTACAACTGATGGGGCTCTCCTGCAGTTGGCTGAACACCTGCCTGCTCATGGGAAGCAGTGAATTAATTCCTTGTTGTGCTTTGCTTCTGTGTGTTGCTTTTGCTTTCTCTATTAAGCTTTCTTCAGCTCAACCCACAAGCTTTCCAGTTTTTACCTTTCTGATTCTCTCCCCAGTCCCGCTGGTGGGGGAGTGAATGAGCAACTATGTGGGGCTTGGCTGCTGGCTGGGCTTAAACCACAACAACTGACAATAAAAGCAAGTTACTGGGCTTGAAACTATTCCTGCAGGTGGTGAGGAAGAGGACTATCTTCCATCAGGGAGTTGCTATGTAATCTGACATTTCTGTAGTGCATCTCAAATTAGAGCTCCTCTTGCAAAACCTCTGACTAGCAGTCCCAAAGGGGCATACAGGGGAGGAGGGAAAGAAACTAATAATCCATCCTGAAACTTCACCTTGAGACTGTGTGAGGCTACCTGAGATGTGACAAGGGGCTTCCAAAGTGCAAAGGCATTCAGAGCCTTTCGTTTTTGTCGTGTCTTGGCATTATATATAGTGGATGCTTCTCAGCAGGGCAAATGAATCTGTGCCGAGTTCCATGTTGCAGAGGCGAGATTGCGTCCTGTGCCCTTGGTCAGCAGTAGTTCACTGTACCCCTCTGCCCCTCCCTGGGGCCTGCAGGGGCAACACCTGATGAGCAGCTATGAAAAAGGCAGAATTTTGCTTTCTCCCCAGCAGTTTGGTTTTCAGAAGGACAAAATTGTCAAAACCAACGATGTTGTTCCCTATTCTGCACATGTACAAGAATTGAGTCTGGGGCATTGGTAGGTGAGAATGAAAAAAATTAAATGCTCAATCTGCAACGTGAGGAGAGGAGCACGCTGAGGGACACAGAGACATCAGCATGTTCATATCTGGCTGGATTGTTTGGCACTGTTTGTATTGGTTTAACATGGCAAGGTTTTGGTGTGAACTGACCAAAACCCCCATTTCCCATCTCCCTGCCCTGCTGGAGGGGAGGAGTCAGAAGTGAAGTTAAGCTAGAGTAGAAGGGGGGAAAGGTGATTTATGATTTGGTTTTATTTCTCATTACCCTATTTTGATCTGATTGGATTGGCAATAAATTCAATCAATTTCCCCAGGTCAAGTCTGTCTTGCCTGTGACAAAAGTAACAGGTGAGTGCTCTCTCTCTGTCCTTAACCCAGCCAGGAGTCTTTGAACATATTCTGTCCAGCTGGGGAGAGGAGGGGTAGAGCAGCTTTGGGGGGGCACATGGCATCCAGCCAAGGTCAATTTGCCACACTGTTACAACATTTCTTCGAAGAAAGAGCCACTTCAGGCCTTAGAAATATTCCTCTTTTTAAATTTTTTTTTAATGTAGCATACTATATATGGAATCTATGTTGTCATTTGCTGTAATGCTTGCTGCATTAGAAGTTGTGTCTTGCTCAGTTGCACATCTGCAGTTTGTGTTGTGAAACACAATGACCCAGCTGATAGGATGTCACCAGTGTAACCCATGTAATGTGTCTCAGACAGACATTGTTCCAGTGGCAAATTTCTAATATAAATCTGTGGCAGCAAGTGCAAACAAATCCAAGACAGAAAAGATGACAAACACCGTGGTTCAGCAGCTCATCAAATTATTTTCAGGTATTCCGAGAAGGTTTTTGTAGTGAAATTTTGTTCAGTCTTCTAAACTATTTCACTGAAGAACTAGATTGCAGGGTTTGGGTGGGTTGTGTCATTTTTTGGTGGGATAGCTTTGCATATGGCTAAAATGAGGTGATACAAATTACCTCCTTGTTTGTCTTACCTAGCTATTCAATCCAGCTTTTAAAAACTGGATGGAATTCAAAAGCTGTCCAGTTAGGACATCAGAATATGATTTTTTGGGATAACCTTTCAGAAGATGATCTAAAAGATTCCTCCACTACTAATGAGTTTCCATGAAAATGGAATGTAAACTGCCATTAAGTAATGGTCACAACACTGTCATTAACTACTGTATCCTTTTAATATCTTGGGGCTGTGCCTGTGGATGCTACATACAAGAATACAATATGGAAAATGAAAATAAAAATAGGAATAGAAGATTTGGTGTTCACTTTAGCTGAGTATCTAAATGTCTGTTTTTCAGAAATTATTTCTATGCCATAGGAGAAAAAAGGCATCTTGAAGTTTCAGGAACAGGCGAGAATATTGCCATTTTGGGCAGCAGCATAGTGGGCACAGAAAGCCTTAGAGGCATGATCTTTTTAACAACTAACATAACCTGGCAAGCAAGCAAATATGAAAGGCAAAGCATGATAATATGGGCTACTCAGAAATGAGTACAACTTAGGATCTAAAAGCCTTTTCGTGAAATGTATGTGGAACCAGTTACCCATGGACCTGAATTCAGAAAATCTCCTTTTCCCTGCTATTATCGCCTTCTGGCAGGCGAACTCTTACCTTTCTCACACTGCTCACTGCTCTCTTCATTACCACAGCCCTCAGCTTACACAGGGGAAGTTACTGAGCCCTTGCACACCAGTGAATCCGCAGGTAACTCCAGTGTTACCAGCAGAATTACCTTGTATTTCCCCCAGGGGAAAAAGAAAAAGAAGATAATTTGTCCTGAATAAATAGGTGTTTTGTCTTCGACTCAGCCGGGTGTCACAGCACTCTCTCAGGTCCCTTGTCTTTTTTTTCTAAGAGCTGGACTTCACCTGCAAAACTGGGATCCCAATCCGTATGTCCTCACTTGCTTGTTACCCTCCAGACCACCAGCATCATGCAGCACTGTCTTGGCCCCCTTTTTTCTGGGCTATTTTGTAGTACCCAGTTCTAATGCAGTGTCATGCTACAAAGCACCCCAAGTTTATTTTTTATTTCTTTGTATCAAGATAAGGTTAAGATACAGACCTTCAGTAGCAGGAAAACTAAGTTTTTATCCTTTCTTCACAGAATTTTCTTTCCTCTCTATTTCTGTACCCAGCAGAGTAAAAAAACATGAGACACGCAGATTTGCCTGAATACATCTCAGAGGGCATTGCAGCAGCTCGGGTGGTAAACAAGCCTCTGTCTTCATATTGACAAAATAAAATAGGCCAACACTCTCTCAGAAGCTGCATAATCTGCAAAAGCTGCTGACTGTGGGTAGCAGATGCTTATGATTATCCTGGATACAAAGGGAAGAGGACCAAGGAGGTCAAGCCAGAAGTAAATAGGGGCCATAGGATCCAGGTATGCAAACGTAACATCAGAGATGACAAAACCGTGCTAGTGCAGATGCATGACTGACCAGTGGAAGGACCTGGTAAGGAAATTTGTAACACCAGCTTCATTTTTACCAACAGGCAAAAATCTCAGAAAACTACAGTAACAGGCACAGAGCAACCCAATAAGGGATTGTAGTACAGGAGAAAGCACTTGGTCTCTACATTCCTTTCTTTTTCTCTCTCTGGGTTCTTTTGTAGCACTCTGTGGGTCAGAGCCATAGCGTCCTAGCAGGATAGACTGCAGGACAAGGAGCTGTGCCCTTTCCAGGGTCCATGAGCTCTGCTGAGGCCAGGGTGAGAGATTCTCCTGGCTGTATGTTATGCCTCGTTTTCACAAACGCATCCTGAAAAAAAATGAGTGCTTTGACTGCTAAAGTGCTTTTCCTTTGAACCTGACCCAGATCTTTCTAAACCGTCTCAGCTACAGAGCTGAGTGGAATGTGGCAAAATCCCACTGCTCGCCCTGGCACACAGCACACCTCCCGCTGCACGACTGGAGTGAGAGCTCAGAGGAGCGGAGGTGGGCTCTGTGCTGCACACAGTCTGCACAAACACTGGCAGGCATGGCAGGCGTCTGTCTTGTCCCACTGCTGGCAGTGTGTTCCTGGGTTTTTACAGTGGCAGACTGTGACAGACATCTTCAAAAAAATGGTGCATTCTTTAATATTTAAACATGAATTACTCCAAGGTGGAATTGCACCGTGTATGGTGTCCTCAGGAAAATCCAGTGATACACTTTGGCTCAAGGTTCCGTTGCAGTGTACTGATTGAAGACCAAAGGTTATCTTTGTACTCCAGTGCATTGTCAGTACAGGATTTCAGAAACACAAGAAACAATGAAATAGGTGGGTTGGAAGTTGCCAGTGACCTTTCCCAAGGACTGACCTCCCCAGAAGTGTGTGGCAAGGATCCAGCACTGAAAGATGTGTTTCAAAGAGACAGCCAGCTGAAATCCTAGCCTGGTATAAGTACATGGGAGTTCTGATCAGCAGATTCCCACCTGGTTTGTGTAACAGGAAGGCTGAGGTGTAGCTAACATCTCGATTTCAAACACTGAGTTTCAAACATGGTAGCCAAACAGTGAGCGAAGTCTAATAATAAAAGCAGGACCTTGAGGACAGCAGAGTCAAGGTCTGTGTCTGCTCTTACTCCAGGCTGGTTGGACAACCTTGGCAAAAGCTTGGCATCAAGACATTCCCAGGCTGCACCAGAGAAAACTAAATGGAAAAATGGAGCTTGCAGGAGACAGCTGTTCAAGGAGGAGACAGGACCATGGCATTAATGTGAGACCAGGCAATGGATAGGGGAGAGATGGCTTTCGGGGAAAGAGAATGAAGCACACTACTGTTCAAAGAGCTTAGCTAGAAAATGACAGGTACTGACTGGTGGGAGGAGGGGAGGCATATTTTTCTCCCCCAGCATAGCAAACTCAGTGCTCTTAATTAATGGCTGCAAAACACTGCTGAATATGCAGAACCCCACCCAGGCTACTAACAAAAATGCGAACATATTGATAGGATTATCCTACTGTTATTATTTTGCAACATTCTCAGGAGTAAGATCAAAGGAAGGATCCCTGCTCCACTGTAGATAAAAGGTCATTTTCCTTCTTAAATAAGAAGAGTGACTTTTTTTCTTTTTTTCTCAATTACAAAGAATAGTTCAGTAGAAATAATTCCCACGTAAGTGTCTAGAGGGCAAGGCTGGAAGTGCTCAAGTGAAATCCCAAATTTTCAGAAAACCACAGCAAAATCACGCTATTCATCTGGTCACAAGAGGGTGAAGGGAAAGGAATAGCACGGGTCTGTCCTAACCAAGCGCCGGAGAACCAAGAGATGCTTGCTGAAATAGCTTTTCCTAGTGGTTATTACGCTCTCAGAATGGGGCTGGGGACAGAAAGCCAAAGAAAAATATTAAAAGAGGCTGAATAAAAATGTAGCTATTTCCATTTCCCTAACCACTATGAATTTTGAAAAGATGTTTCATTTTTTGAGCGAGACTACATTACAGATAGGATGACAGATGGGGTTTGGGCTGAGTACAAGGCCCTGCTAACATAAGACTGCAGGGATGCTACCAGTTTAGGGATTTAGAAATGCTACCATTCAAACACCATTTATTGATTAGTTTGCATAAAATCATAGGTTGATAAGATGCTTTTATCCCCCATATATGAACTATGTGTGATTTCCTGATCTGTGCTGTTTAAGCAAGTGAAATTAACCAAACCTTGCTACAGTGATGCAGCTGCTCTGCTTCTCTTTCTGTGGTCACCCCAGAGGTGCTGACTGCTTAGCTCCAGCCCAATCTCCTGGTTCCCTGGCATGAGAGTGTCCTCTTTTCCACCGGGAAGATATCACTGTGCCAGGCCATGCAGTGAACACCTGGGCTTATCTTAACACATCAAACCTAACGTGTGGCACATTAAGTTCATGAGAGGCCACAGCACAGGGAAGGAGCCCTGTTACTGTGGCTTTGAGAGAGGAGCCCAGCTATCTGCAGCTGATCACAGATCCCCATGGCAGGCAGATTGGTGCATGAGCCTCTGGGTCAGGAGGTGAAACTCAAGGGCAGCACATACTTCTACTTGAAAGGGACTGTGAGTCAAGAAACAATTATGTGTGACCAAGACTGGAGAGCTTGATCTTCCCCACCCCAGCCTTAGTCCTATTTTTGGAAAGGTGCTGTGCTAGCAAGGTCCTATTGCTGTCCTATTGCTCCCAGCAGCAGCAGCATGTTCCTGCCCCTTTTCCTGATAGCTTTTTCTTTCTCGTGACAAGGCCTGGAAATTACCTTGTCTTACTATTCACTCTAATGCTCCCATTGCTGTTAATACCTGGTTTTCATGAAGAACAATCAAGGTACTATTTCTGGGAGGTCAGAAGCATCACATTGCCAGTGGAGCATGGTAGGAGAAGAGGCACATCTGCGACATGGAGCAGAGTGTGGCCCAGCAAGTGCTGAGCTCCCGTTGACACTGTTCCAGAGCTGGGACCTTCTCAGCTGTGTCTGGAACAATGCTGAGCAGGCTGCAGGCAGCTGACTGGCGGAGCCACCTCCCTTGGAGGCTCCCAGGCATGAGGCTGCATGTGGTGACAAGGTGCCACATCTGCATCTAGCTCCACTTGCTTGGGTGTGCTCAGTAATGTCCCAAAGTATTCTTTTAGGACATCAATTCAGCACTATTTTCAGGGTTATAGATATTCCAGATGGAAAAGACCTGTTAGCTCTTTTGACCATCCTTCCTGCGTAGAAAAGATTATGGAAGCCACTGATACCTGAATTTGCATCAGTGTTTCCAGGTGTCCTCTTCGCAGAAGTGTAAGCACACTGGCTGCAGATTGTTCCTTACTTGCAGCTTCTGAATCAGACACATTACTACTAGCAGTGCTTGAGGGGAAGCAAGGAGCATCCGGGTGAAGCTTGCCGAAGGACAGGGAAAATCTGTGAGCAGTAGTATTCATTCTTTCTGATCTGGCTCATAATATTCACAGAAGAGGATAAGAAAAGGGAATGGCGTAGTGTCTGACAACGTCATGCTTCTCCTGCACGCACTCACCCCTCCTAGTGCCTGCAAGACAAGTCAGGTTTCCCGATGTTGGGATCTGATATGTTAGGCTTCATTCTCGATTTTGCCAGTCAAGGCAAATATCCGGAACTATTGCCTTTACATACGTAAATATCAGTGCCTCCTGGGGGTTGGCAGAGCCTGTTTAAGATGGTTCTTAAATTGGGTTCTTAATTGCTTTTAGGAAGTACACAGGTACTGCTCACATTGCCGAACCAAGCACTTGCTTTGTTACGCAAAGACTCAGATTGGAGGAGAGAGAAACAAGAACCTGCTTGCGAGCTCCTTTATTGCTCTTTGCATCAGGAGTATCTCATCTGAGCCTGCAAGGGTTAACCTGGCACAGAGCTGCTGGGAAGGAGAAGAGAAACAGGCCCCAATAGCACACCTTTCTTTATGCCATTTTTTTCTTGCTAGCAGCTAATTTCTCTTTTCTATTCTTCGGCTTCCCTCGCGCAAGAAATTCCCGGCTCCTGACAGAAGTCGCAGGGAAACTCGTTAAAAGTACAGCCTCCTGCCACCTCCACAAAGGAGCCAAAACTCACATAATGCTGGTGGGCTGGGAAGGTTTGTAAAATATCTTCACGTGATGCTGCTGTTTGTTAAGCACCGAGGGCAGAATACATAAACTAGGAAACAGCTAGCCTGGCGCTCCTTGCTGGACCTATAGGATGATGGATGGGTGTTTGTCCTCGGTGCACTCAGCACTTCCCACCTCCCGTGCTAATTCAGCATTTCTGTGGGGCTGCCTTTGCTGCTGTGAGCAGCTGACGGTGAGCACTGGCAGTGCCTGGCTCTGCGGGGTAGGTGTGGCGTTGCAGGGGACACGCCGGACAGAAATCTGACAGTACCACACTGAGCCTGGCAGTTAATACGCTTGGACAAAGCAGCAATTGCAGCAAAACCGGAGAAATCGATGCTGTTATCCTGCCCAGCAGCAGCTCCAAACGGATTAGGAGGGTACCAGAAGCTGACCAAAACCTTGAATTTTTTCAAAGAATAAAATCCCTTTCTTTAAATGCTGTATTCCTTTGAATTGGTGTTTGGTTGTTTTTTTTTTTTCAGACAACTGAACAAACACAATAGCAGATGGAGTCCCTGTTTCTTCTCCTGGCGTGTTCACAGCTGGAATGTGCAAAGCCTTAATCTCCATTTATGATAATAATATTACGAAACATATTTACATTCAGTGTTGCTATGGAGGCTGAATGGTAGATAATTATGATCTCAATATACTGAGATGGTTGGCAAGGTATTAGTAATCAGTACTACAATACTTTTGTGTCATACTGCAATACTGAAAGATTTCTATAGGAAAATACCTGTTTGATGCATTTATACACACAACAAATACAGAATTTTACCAGTGTAATCCTACATGATACTGAGGCCATTTATATGCAATGTGTTTTTAAAAAGAACAATTCATAAAATTATTCTTTTAGTGTGACAAGGCATAATTTGCCAGGGACTGTATAAGGACTAGTATACTTTTAAGTACAGTTTGAGAAAAAGAGTCCAACAGCTTGGGTATTCTTTTTATTACGTCCGATTAAAGGAAAACATGTTCTGGGGTCAGCCCTTCAGTTATCACCTCAGTATGTGAGGGTGCCAATTAAATTTGGTGTTGACACAAACTTAGGAGGCTTTGTTGGCCCAGGGGCAGATGGTGGGGTGGTAATCAGATGACCCGGAGGGCTGAAGTAGCAGGAGTCAAATTGTATCTAGTGGAACAAGGTGGAGGGCCAGGTACCAGGGGACTAATAAACAGTGAACTCAGAGCTCATGGGCTGGAAAATGCAGAGGAGGAGGAACACTTGGGTACAGCAGCCAAACTCAGGGAGACTGTGGTCTGGCAGTGTGATGCCTCAAATGGTCCCTGGGGAGGTATTTGCAGAGGCAGGGAAATATGAGACAGTGGCTATCTTAAGGTACTAAAATAGTTTGATACTATGGATTATTAATATCATAAATGTTAGAGATTATCAATACATCGAGACCAAACGTAAAACGGATTAGCAGAGCAAACTCTGCTCTGCCTTTGGTGTGGAGTTTGTCCTGTTTCTGGTACAGCCACGTAGCACTGCAGTGGATAGGATATGAAGAGCCATCTCATTCCTGGCTGGAATCTGCCCCACCTGCCTTTAAGGACAGCCCCTACATCATGCAGACTCCTTTGTCAGAGCCTGCCACCCAGGCTTGCTCCAGAGTTGAAAAGGAGCAGGTATTTTAGGCGCTGCAATGTGTCTGATCTATTTTAGACAACTACTCTGGATAAGGCATATCATGTCCTGGAAGTGCCTGTTTCACTCCATTGCCAGACATCTACATCTGCTCCGACGGCTCCCACCCTGCCTGCCGTCAGCAGGCTCAGCCAAGCCAAGGCAGCCCAGCTGACTGTGGGAAAGTTTTGCTAAACAGACAGATTCCTCTCTGTATATTGCTATTTTATTTACTTTTCGAGAAGGTGTTATTTACTTAGTTTTATTTTTGTTCAGAATCTCTAAATAGTTTGAGGGGTGAAGTCTGCGTTTGAACTTTGAACTGCAAGTATGAATTTAAATACTTGCTTGTTTAAGAATAAGTAATTTTGCTGGAAGCTTCTTTCAAAGAGTTTCTTGAAAAAAATAGCAGAGATTTGGATTACTGTGGAGTTTGTGCACTTGCTTTTAGAAAACTGGATTTTTTTCAGAAAATATATGATAATCAGGGATTTCTAGCCATGCTGTAATTTAAGTGAGCTGGCTCTAAATGTTTGTGAGAATCCCACCTGCAGATTTTGGACCTCATTTTGACTGGCACATTCTTAATTTCAGGATGGCAACAACTGAGAAAAAGCAAGATTTTAACATCAGCTATCTTGGTTTTAGACCAGTGGCAGGAAATTCAGTTGCTGTTTCAGTCATGCCTCATAAACGATTGAAGGCCTGTTTTGCCAAGCATTGCGATGCCTGTGTATGTTCCTGGGGTGATGTTACCTGTTTGTGCATAGAATCACAGAATCCTGGAATCGTCAAATGGTTTGGGTTGGAAAGAACCATAAAGACCATCTAGTTTAAATCCCCCTGCCATGGGCAGGGACACCTTTCACCCGACCAGGTTACTCAAAGCCCCATCCAAACTGACCTTGAACACTTCCAGAGATGGGAAATTCATGTTCCCACATCTCCCAGAACAAATACATTTGGGAACATGGAGCCTGTGTATTGAGGACCAGGCCTGAAGATGTACCAGCACTTCCAAGAGGAAGCCACGGAACGTTTTTCTTGGAAAACAGGAGAAATTAATATATTTTACAGGTTTCACATTTCTGACTGTGATTGTGCTGATGCCTTGAGAAGCTACCTAGAAACAGAGACTAGACAGGAGTAAGGGAATAAAGGTGGATATTTATTTGAAAGGCCTTCAAAGGTGCACCCTGGGGAGCCAAAGCTTACTCTCAAAATGGACCCCAAGACGGACGACGTCACAAGTTCTTCACACTTTTATAGGTTTGGTTCATCTGCATAACAGCATAAATTCGCCAATTAAAACTTTAGTTAAATGATATAATTTCCCCAAGCTTACCCCCTTTCTCAAGATGTTGGTTTACACATTTTGGGCCTAGGACAGTCTGGGTGTCCTTGCAGAGCAGGCCTGGAGAGGCTTTGTTATGACTGCCTGGCCTGAGAGAACAGCAGCGAGCAGGCTGCCAGAAACTTCACAGTTACACACTAGGCAGTACAGGATTTGAAAATATGTAAGTGAAAACCCAAGGCATCAGGGCCCCTTCCTTCACCATCGCTGAAACACCAGCTCTGTCCCCTAACAGATAGCCATTACTCATTACATCTAAGCCTTGCCATTATTTTGAGGCCTCAACATTAATGTGATTGGACTCTATTATGTTATTTGCGGTGTTTCGAGGCCATTCAGACAACCACAGCGACCTCCAGGCAACACAGACCTGCCCTGTATTCATGCAGGTGATCCCCAGGCTGAAGAAGTCCTGCTCAAGTAAACGTCAGCAACAGCACAAATACAGAACTGAACACTCTGGAAAATTTTGCCATCAAAAGAAAGACAGCTCTCTAGAGTTCTCCTTTTCATATTCATGAAAGATGGCAGAACTGCAGAGGAGTGAAAGTAAACACCATGCATAATTTAACAAGTATTCACTGCAAAAATATTTTTCAGATTACCTGCAGAAGACCCAGAAAAATGTGACTAGACCCGACCAGTAGGACAGTCTTCCTGTTTTGTGGTGTGGAAAACAAGAGAGCCCTCATGCAGTTTGCCATGCTGCCTGCCTGATGGTACAGCTGAGTGATGGCACAGCTGATGGTGCTGCTCTGGTGCAGCTGCACCTGTCTCTGGTAGAGATATTCCTACAGAGTGGTGGTGGTGGTGGTGTTCCCAGTGCCACGCTTGGGCTCATGAGCGCACCTGCAGCCCCGTTTCCACTGGCAGGCAGTACATCTGCTTCCTTCCTGTCCTGAGAGCCCAGCCATGTGGTTAGGAGAGCTGGATTTTGGCTGGGTTTCCCTGGCATCCGCCTCGGTGTTATTTCTATCTAGCTGTTCCTTGCCATGGCAGAGTAAATGTGGCTAAAGGTAAATTTTTGATGGTTTGGGATTTGGGGCGGAGAAGGGATGGAAAAGAGTGTAAGTCCTATTGGGATGCCATGTCTACCTACGTACACCTGCTTTGAAATGAAAAGAAAAAATACAGAAGACAGAGTATAAAGCACCAGTTATTAGCAAGAAGCGGAAGACTGGCAATACTGAACTCAGGCCATTCCCTCCTGAGCTGTATCCTCTGTCTAAAAGCAGCCTAGAACATCTGCTTCCAAGAAAGAGCAAGAAACCTGGACACTGCTATTATTGGGTAGTTTCCTCTGGGTAAAATGTCTTTTGTATCTGAATTAAATGAAGTGGGTGTTATGGTCTGAGAAATGAATATTTACATTTATGTCAAAACTGAAATCTTTTTATCCTTAGCAAACAATCACTTCCAGCAACATGACTAGAAATAGAAAGCCTTTCTTAAACAGAAGCAAGGATTCCTGCATTCCAGTCTGAGCATATGGTTTAATTTTCTTCCAGTTTCAAGTCAGTGAAAATAAAGACTCATAGTGAAATAAAGGCCAGAAAGAGCAAGCAAAACTAGACAAAAAAAGAATCCAAAAATCTTTAAGAATTTAATTTCAGAAACCAAAGATGGGAGGCACTGTTAGGTGTTGCAGAGTGCAGGAGAGAGGCCATTACCATTCCAAGCTGGGTTAATGCAAAACCTCAGAGCCTTGGGAAGGTGGTTTGTTTTCTTCCTTCTTTCTCTACCATGTAGATATGGCCTTTGGGTAACCTGGGCATAGAGCAGAAGAAATGTCAAGAAATCAAATTGAATTTATTTTTTGGGGAATACCCATCAAGCTGCAAGAAAGAAAAGGTCACTATCTATTTGACAGGGTTTAAAAAGCATTCCTCAGATGCTATGGCTGGTACAAAAGCAAAGATTGTGTAATTCTGGGGAAGCTGCAGTGGTCCTAGCGGTGTTTCTTTCCCTATTCTCTGGAGAGAGAAGCCAATTAGAAAAATTAGCTACACTTTTTCAGTTCTTCTAGCCGCATGAAGTGTAGGCTTTTCTATTTGCTTTATTGTATTGCAGGCACTTCAGTTGTTGGATGAATGGAAATCACTGTGAGATTTGTGGGAAATTTTCCGTTACAAGACACCTCTTTCAGGAATGGTTGCAGGTAAGTCCTCCAGAGCACCATTTAAACAACTGATTGTAGCCATATATTATTTTTTCACTAGAAACAGGATAAATTTAAAAGAGTGAGATGCTGAATCTTGAACACTCCAAAAACAGTGAACAGAAACTCCCCAGTTACTTGAAAATTGCCTTGAGTTACTTACATGTAATTAAAATTTAATTTTAATTTAAAAAAAGAAAAGAAAAAGTAAATTGTTACACCTTTACAAAAAGCTATTTTTTTATTTGAAAAACCTGTTTCTCCTCAGCATGTTTAAGGCTTTGTCTGTGTTGAATGAAGTGCTATGGACTCAAGTACAGCATCGCTCCTCTCCCTGTTTCAGGGCTGTGTGGGCACTGGGTGCAGGAGAGAACAACTTGCTTCTGCTGGATCTTCCAGGCAGGCACTTGGGAGCCCTTTTCAAATACCACTCGATACCTGAGGTGAGATCATTGGGTGTTAATAGCCGTGTTGGTTTGTAGATGGCACAGAGAGCCCAAGGGATTAAGGATTGCATCTCATGCCTCCTCCTTGTGCATTGGAGGGACGCAGTGCCTGAGCAATGCATCTCACTGTGTTT
The DNA here is from genome assembly GCA_013398015.1 of Oreocharis arfaki. Taxonomy (NCBI): domain Eukaryota; kingdom Metazoa; phylum Chordata; class Aves; order Passeriformes; family Paramythiidae; genus Oreocharis; species Oreocharis arfaki. Next base: position 773,442 of record VZRR01012119.1, read on the forward strand.
GCACAGCTATCAACTGCAGCTGTTGTCCCCAGCGTCTTCTCCAGCCTGGGCCATGCTCCTTCCAAGGGGACAGTGGGCAGAGCCAAATGTCTGAGCAGTGGGAGCTGAGAATAGCTCCACGGGGGTGTGTGTAGGGGTGTGTGTGTGTGCATGAGGGAAGGTGAAGGCACCCCCAGCACCTTACTGGGATGAGGACAGGGAAGAAGCCAAAGCTGGTGTGAGAGGAACTGCCCAACAGCTGAGTCTAAGCCCAGATGCAAAGAACCACCACAGCTGTGTGATTCACAGCCCTTCTTGACTTCATGAGAAACACAGCTGGTCCAAAGAAATTCCACCCACATTTCATAGCGGGAAAGAAAAAGCCTGTTTTTCAAAATATGTTTGGTTTCTGCAGGTTTTGTCAATAAGCCCAGGACAGACTCATGCCTTAGGTTCCCAGACACCCACATGTTTCCTCTGTGCCCTTGAGAGTGAGTCAGTGCCCTCACTCCTGCTGCTCCCTCTCCATACAGTGAAAGTCACCAATTTCCACTCGTCACAGGTGTGTGGTCAGGCTAAGGGCACAGAAAGCCAGTCTGGCAGTAAAAATGCAGGCAAGTATCCACTCTCAAATCCAAAAGGCAAAGAAGATCTCTTTCACTGGAAAACCTTTGGCTGTGAAGAAAACAGTCCTGCTGCAAGCCCCTGCCAGGGAGGTGCAAGTGAGTTTCTGCGTGCAAAGAGCAGAGTTCTCCTGGGAAAAGACTTTTACTGTAATTCCCATCTCATCCGTGGTTTTCTTTCAGCCTCTGTTCACTGTTAATTATTTTTTCAGTCTACCAATTTCTCCTGTTTTTTTTCCCCAGGCAACTGCTTCAAGGCACTTCAGTGTTAATGGGCCATGTGTTTATTTTTAGCTCCACATCTCTTTAGTGTAGGAGAGCCTGGTGGATGGCAAAACAAGCACCTCTAGTGATCATCAACAAATTCTGCTTCCAGTGCCCCTCCAGATACTATTTCATAATTTTTTTCAGTGAAGTGACAGCAAATACATGGTGACCTGCTGCACAAGATGCAACATGTGCATCTCTGTGACAGGCACCTGCAGGCAGAGACTGCCTGAGAGGGCAGAAATACTTCCAGCAAATTGTGGCACACCACCTTCATCTCTGCTGCAGGTGCACAGAAACAGCAGAGAATAGAAGAACTCTCCGAAAGGACACCATTCTCCAGTACAAATTGCAGACTACCCCCTCCACCCCAGCTGGAAGGACTCCATGAAAGCCACATCATTGCTGAAGCAGCCCAGAAAACATGAAACTGTACTGAAGGTCTAACTGGTGGTGAGGAGGTTTGGGAGAAAATGCTCACACGGACACAGGGACAGCCCAGGATAAGCCTGCGGGCTTCTGAGTAGAATTTGCCAAACATGTTCCTGGCTCAGGCTTGTTGTGTCTGAAACAGCCATGTGCCAGCACTGCAGGTGGTGCAGAGCCCTCAGCAACATGGCGAGACCTAGAAACAGAGCTCAAAGATTACAGCCCTAAATGATACGCACACACACGCTCCAAGCCATGAGACTTCCCAAGACAGGGAAGGACCAACCTGAAATCAAAAGTTATCTTCAGTATCTTCAGGTACCACAGAAGGGTGCAGAGTGCCAGAATTATCATTATTGAGGCAGAAAGAAAATCCATGAGCAGTGGAAGTGGGTAAAACTCACTTCATGTTGAAGTGACTACACAGGAGGTTATGGGATGTCAGGGTGCAAATCGTCAGATGGACTGAGGATGTTTCTAGGGCATGATTAATCTCACCCCAAAGTAGATGTCACCAATCAGTCGGAGGAGCTGTACCATTTCTCCATCACAAGACTGCAAAGGAGCCTCCCTTCGGCATCTTAAGGGAACACTACCAGAGTGCTTCAGTCACCACTGATTGTTGGGAAAAAAAGATAAACCCCCCAAAAAAGTATGCCATTGACCACTGCCCGCAGATAGAGACAGATCTGCTGGGCTACAATAATACCAGGAATATAATTCTGTATGATGGGACAAAACCTTGCAAAATAATCATCACAATGTTTAGCACTGTAAGGCCAAGGTGGCTCCTTCCCAGAACCAGTTATGGCTAAAGGGGAAAACTCTCTTTGCTAAATAGGAGTTTTTTCAAAGGCATCAGTGTTCGTTCAATGGAGCTACAGGAAAAACTGTTTAAAAGGTCAAATCTGAACTTTTTGATTCAGTTTAATTTAATTCCTTTCATTTCCTCAAGGAATTGAGAAGTCTAAGGGAAGAACCAGACATATTTAACATAGGTCTTAGATGAGCAACATTACTGATACATTGCTAAGACTTATTGTGCGTGCACAAGAGCTCAGGGAGGTAGAACAGGCCTTTCTGGACAGCATCTGGGCAAACCACATGTATGTTCTGGCTTTTTATTTTTCCAAAGTGAATCCTTGCCAAGGCCCTCTTGTGTTGCAATTCCTGCTGTTACTGGTCCGGGCACCACCAGCCTGGCAAACAGGCGCGAGGACAAGGGGCTGGAGGAAGTGAGAGGAAAGGTGATGTGTGTGGGGAAGGTATTGGAGGAGGATGGTGAGGACCAACAGGGTGTTCACACCCTGGATGAAGGTGCCCTGGGGATGACCCCACCAACACTAAGGAAAAGGGACATTGAGGTTCAGAGAAGACTTGGGATGATGCAGAGGTCTCAGAGCCTGTTTGTTCATAATTAGTGAGTATGTTGTTGGTATGCAGGTAGAGGTGTCTGTGAGGTCCACATGGGCTCCTGCTGTCCACTGCCAGCTGCTGTCATGGGGGTGTGTGAGTGAGATCAGTGTGATGAGATGGGAGATGTTCTCCAAATAGCTGCTGGATGCTGCAGCTGGGGTTGTGCTCAGTCCTGGTCAGCCACAACTAGACACCGAGGTAGAACTGGGATGGCTGCTGGCTTGCAGCCTGCACCACAAAACCTGCTTTAAGAAGGAGAGAACACAGGGAGGAGGGGCATCATCCACCACAGAAAGCTGAGGGGACACCACCAGAGCTGCACAGTTAATGTCTGGTCTCCTCTGGGGGCAAAAGGAGATGGGGTCCAACTGCGGGAGCTTTTACCTCTCCTCCGAGCAACTACTGCTTACAGGCTGCTGTCTGGCCTTGGGATTTTTAACGCATTTTGATTCTTTTTGAGGGTCATTTGAGAAATGGCGAGCACATAAAGGGTACCTGGAGTGGCAGGTCTGACTCAGCAGTGGCTTGGTCGCTGAGGCACAAAAAAGGGAGAGGCGCCTTCATCACTGCACCTTTCCCTGGTGTCGCAAGGGAACAGAGCTCCTTGTTCCTCCATCCGCCCTCGCTGCTCCACCGCCTCAAGGACCACACTGGTGCTTTGCAAAACATCCGCAGCCTTGTGAGGGGTTGTGCAATGGGCTTAGGAACTTGCTTGTCCATCAGAAACTCAAAAAGCTCCATAAAGTCAATATACAGGAACCCTAGTTTTATCTCCTTGAAAACATCTGTGTGGGAAGGGCTCACCAGCTGCACAGTTTCCCTTACAACTGTTTAAGACATGATTTTCTGACTGGGGCTGTGGCATCTTTTATCAGCCTTTTAGTGGCCATGTCTGTCATGGTCCGTGTTTGAATATTCCATCTTGGAAGAAGCATACAATCATGGAGCACAATGGTGTGATGTCGGGTTTTCCATAGAGGTATACCCATCAGCACCAGAAAAATGAAGGACCTGTATAGCTTAATTAACTGGCACAGGGCTTATTCCTGCAGTGTTTTGGTTGATCTGTTCGATGTTGGGCATGAATGACCAGTAGGACAGTCTTCTTGGGCTGGCATTTATTTTATGTTCTGCGTGGTGTGTGTGGTGCTTTTAAATATCAAGGCTTTTCCTGACTATTTCCTAGACTAGTTTTTTGTATGGACCTGGGGTCTGCAAAGCAGAAGTGACACCACAGTGTTGCCTAAAGGACTTCCGAAACATTTCATTCACCACGCGTGATCCCCTGCCAACGACTTACCCAGCAGCTGGGAGCAGCAATGTGGCTTTGCTGGGCTGTAGCATAGCAGCCCAATTACATGAAATACACAGCTCCCATGACTGATCACCTTGCTGATTGCACAAACAAAACCTGTAGATGAAGGCTGTATGTCACATTACCTCTTTGCAGGATGCTGACACAGCAGTGTCCCGTGCAAGCAGCAGGAAAAGCAGGAGCCAGGGCAGGTCACCCCAGGAGTGGGCCAGGCTTGCAAGGTGAAATGCTTTCTGACGAGCTCCTCTTTTTGACAGGCAGGTCTGCACGCTTATCTTTGGGGTTGAAGGCTTTCTTCAAAGCAGGCGTCCGGGAAAAGCACCACCTGTAGCTTGAATGCTCCTGGCCTCCTTCTGACCTTTCATCAGTCCCCCTCCAGGAGTGAAGTCTTAATGAAGGCAAGGATTAACTCTCTCCTTTCATATCAGTAATTAAGTGCAAAAGGATAAGGAGAAAAACTCTGGGATTTCATCGAAGATGGGCCAGGACAGGGGACTGGGAACTTCGTGTGGGTGAAAGTGTGGAGGTCAGGAGGTCACGCATCCTGGCGTAGAGCTGGACAAGGATGGGTGAGCAAACCCCATTCGTCTTTGCTCCTCCAGTTGCAGGACTTTAATAATGCATGATGCAGGAAAATGCTGCATAAAGCAATGACTCATGAAGTCCATCCAACTCATGTGTCAATGAATTCCAAAATATTAAGTTTCCCCTTAGCCTTAATGAAGAACAGTTTGAGTCCCATTTGGATCATTGATTTTAAGTGAGAGTCCAATATCAAAATGCTTTTGACATATTTGCCACGTCTGTAGATTGTACAAGTTATTTGCTGTTGCATTTTTGATTTGTCTCCTGACTCGGAGCAGAGTCGGCAGGTGTGACCTCAGAGAGGGAGACATCTCTGGGTAGCTGGCACCTGGTAGCCAGCCTCCAGGATGACAAAGTAATGAGATTTGCTTGCAGAAGGTGTCAGGAGCCCCTGTGCCACAGCCAGCCTCTCTGGGGAAAGCACAGGCAGGAGAAGGACAGGGATTCATCCACTCCTGTCAGCTCCACCCCATTTCACATTACAGGGGTCAGCACACATGCTAGGAGGATGTGTGTGCAAGTTCATGATGGAACTTGAAATTGAATGTAAAGATTTTTCAGTCCAGGGGGAAAATATCTCACTGGATTGGATGGCTTTTCACCCCATTTTTGGTCCATACCATGCCACTAGCTAATGGAACCTTACTAGGCTGGAAGCTCTTCTCTGATGGAGACCAGTGCATTCTGGGAAAGCTGTTTTGCAAAATTTTGCAGTGCATGTTATGTCTTTTTTCATTTTGTAACAGGAGAACTCCACAGCAGATGTTTTTTCATCTTCTTGCTTTCCTTCCCTGCTGTTGACAGTGATGCAGATCCACTGAGGGCAGAAAAGCCACACAAGTACTTAGACTACAAAATGTAAAGCTTAATGCTTAAATAAAAACTTACACAAAGATTAGGCAATTTCTTGTCATTAATACCAATCTATAAGTTTTATTAATGAACATTTCAGCTAAGAAATACACTTTCTAAGTCTATAAAGTATTTTATAGAGTTATTTTCCCAAGTTCCTTCATAAACTTATGATTACCAAAACTTGATGTGTTTTTATCTCCATAATGTAATTGCCAGCTGGGATCAGGAAGAAATGTATGTGTATGTCATACAGCTATGTACTGCTATCCCCAGTGCTTTCCAGTGTGGGTTTGTTGATTTGGAGGGGGGTTTTTGTGTGTTCTGTGGCTTCATAAAGAGGTCACTGCTGAAGAAACACAAGACCATTAGCGAATTCTGGTGTCACAGTTTATGCACTCCTGTGCAATATGGAGATGCAGGGGCATTCTCATTGCAGGGGCATTAGACTAGGTTTCCTTTAGAGGTACTCTTCTGTGACTCTATTGTGGCCTCTGGGTTAGTGACATCTTGGTCTTTACTCCCAAATCTGGTCTATTTTGCTGAGGATTAGGATAACATGCTAGAAGTTTTTTCAGGGGTGTGTATTTGCGCCATGAATTTTCTTCTTGGCGTCAAAAAGAAAGGCAGTGCTGGTGCAGGATTTGACTGCTGGTGATGAATTATGATGCCATCTCAGATACAGGGAAATTGAAGGAAGGCTTTCACACATGAGGTGTTGGCCCATCTGCCAGTAAGGCCAGGGCTTTCCCAGAGAGAGGAAAGAAGGTCTGTATCTCCTTGAAGCCATGTGAAGACAGGGAGAAGGAGAGGGCACACAGTGCTACAGAGACCAGAACCCTGTGTCAGATTGGACAGAGATGGGGATTGAAAAAACACCATCTTCTTGTTGGAGTTATGAGTTAATGAATCAGACATCACGTAGGGAGATGCATTATCTGCAATTGCTTGCTGGCCCCTATGTGTGTGTTTGCACAAAGGGAGGAATGACGACTGTGATGGCAGGATGCAATAGAGGCTCTTCCAGTCGTGCTGGATGTCTTTTCCATAGGGTCACCATCCCAGGGCACAGACACGGAGCTGCAAACCCGTATGCCAAATGCTGGAGCAAAGCCTGGTTGCCCAAGCTGACACGTAGCCCTGGCCATGTGGGCGGCAGGCCGTTCTGCAGGCGGGCGGTGCAGGCAGGGCGCGGGGGGACGCACCTCTGGGACACAGGTGAAATGATGCTCTGAGGGATCAGAGCAGGGAAACATGAAAAGGGCCTTTCCCCACCCAAGTGGGGAACCGCACTTGATGCGCAGTGTTGCACCCACCTAAAATTCCTTGTTGTCTTCCAGATGGAAATGAGCATTACTGAAATGCTTTGAAGGTGCTGTGTCATAATTCCCCCAACCCAAAAAGACAGATGCTAAAGAGCATTTTGTGATGAATAAATGATGTGACAAAAAGGAACAAGAGTGAGTATGCAAGTGCCTTCCTCCCTCTCACATGCATGGGCTGAGCTCTTCCCTGCTGCTTCCTCACAACCTCTTCACCCTTTCCATTTTGTACTCACACAAATATGCACCCTGTACTCTAATATACCCTGTAGCCTTGCTTTACAATCCTCTCAGTTATCACTTTATCTTCCAGCACTTGACCACAGCACACTGCATAGCCTGACCCACCTTTGAAATAACTCGTTTGAGCTCTCTCTTTGCGGGGCTGAGTCACAGCACCCTACAGCTGGCCAGCTGCTCCGTGCCTTTGTGTCCCTCTGCACTGCAATGAAAGCAGAGCACAGCACTCAGTGGGCTCCCTCCCACAGTTGGCTTCTTTCCACAGCCCCCAATTCATGACTACTTCCACTGCCTCTGTGTAAATGAAAAATGCAGGATCAGAGTCCTAAGGGCTAGAAAATACTCTAGTGTCAAGGTCTATTCATTCTCCTTGGGCAACTCAGCTGGCAGGTCGTTCAGTTCTCCAGCTGAGAAGGAGGCAGTGGGCAGGATTGCTTGGGGAGAGAGAGTGAGAGGCTGGCAGCGGGAAGGAGGGGACGGATGGGGCTCACAGCAGGAGCGCCTAACGCTAAACCCTGAGCAGCTCAAGCAATATATGCTGCATGTCAGAAGCAAGTAACAGGCGAGGAGACAGTGGGGGTTTTCATTTAATAGGGAAACATAATTTTTGCAAAATGCTGCCTGTAATGTTTTGCCTCTCTGCAGCACAAGCAATGTTTGTGGGAGAGCTCAAGTGTCTGCAAGTCATTCAGCAGGAATAAAACATTCCTCATGTTTCTCCAAGTGCCTGACTGCCTGGAGTGCAGCCACTGGACTCATTGAGCCAAAGTCAATGAGAATTTGACATTGAGGATCTGCTTCTGCCGGAATACCAGCACCTATTTTTCAGGCAGTGTGCTCCCTTCCTAGCAGCTGTGCGTGAGCCACATGGCACCTGGAGCAGTGTGGTAGAATAGGGCAGTGCCAGGACACCCAGCTTGTTAGTTCCCCCCAGAGCCAGGTTCCAGGGGCTCTGCTCACTCTGCCAACATCAGAGTCACTGCACAGGCAGAGCAAATAAAAGGAGATTTGGACATCTCCCAACTCCCTATCTGATTTTCCTACTTGGATTGCAAACTCTCTGGGGTAGGGATCATCACTATAACACAACTCAGATACTTTTGGGATTGGAGATAACCCAGAATTAACAGGAGATATTAGTTCTTTAGAAAGTTTGTTGCTGGATGCTCATCTCCTTGGATGATTCATTATCGAAGGTCTCCACATGACTTTTTTCAGCAGTCTCTTTTAAGTTCAGTTGCAAGCTTCTTCATTTGTAGAGAAAGAGGAACTGAATGAACATGTCACTTTTTCATTCCTTTTTCTGCCACGGCCCTTCCTTTAATAGTCTGAACCAATTTTAGAAAAGTCTCTGATGTCATTGATGAGCCATGGCCTCTGAGAACTGGAGAGCCAGCTACCCACCAACACGGGCTCGCTGTCACTACCGAGGAAAGAACAGCACTAACACGGACAGCGTTGGTGCAAAGCTGATGATGTGCTGTACCATCCCCTGCAGCTGCTTCAAAAATTCCATTTTTAGTCCTTTTATTGATTAAACTGACAGATCCTACCCCTGTTCAAGAGACGTTTTAGGCTGAACTGGATACAGCTATCAGATATAGAGGTACCAAATACGCTACAAGAGAAAAACAATGAATCTTTAAAGCCCTGGTGCCCCACAAAGACACAACTTGTGGTCTATGTCAGTGCCCTTAACTTGTGCAGTCCAGCACGGTGCTCAGCCCAAGCCCTCGGTCCAGGCATTGCCATACCTCATCCTCATTGCAGGGAAGAAAGGTGGGGGCTGGGCTCCCCCACAGCTGAGCAATAGGTCCTCATTCTGGCTAAACATGTCATTGCATGAATAAAGAGGCAAATCTAGTCCAGCTCTGTCTCAACCTCACTGCTGCATCAGTGCCATGTGCCCTGCAGACGGAGCTGGGGAGAGAGAGCTCCTGGCTGGGCAGCAGGAACTCCAGATGGCAGCTTGGCTCTGTGCCCATTTTGCCACAGTTGGAGCCAGAATTAATGAAGAAAAGCCACCCGAGGCCTTTCCAATTTTCCTTGAAGTCATTCCTGAACTTCCCTGGTTGGGCAGGAAGCAGTAGGAGTGGGGAAGGACAAACCAGATATCTTTCTCTCCTCTATTGGTGAGAGGGAGGAAAAAAGATAAGGGTGGAATCACAAGGATGAAATTAGCACTCTGCCAAAAGCCAGTCAGGAGTCCTCCATGGATTTCAGAATACGACAGAGAGAGGAAAACCCAACACATTAAATCTAGCCATACTTGAAAACTACAGCACAAAATCATTCCTACTCAGATGCTAAACCTAAACTGTGGCAGGAGAGAGACTTTGCTTGGCTGGAGGTTGGGCTAGCAACACACTCGGTACCAGCTGCTGTGCAAACTGTGTAAGTGACTTCTGTTCAAGATACATATTGAAAGATGTTGCTCAAGCCATATAACTGCAAGTTCTTATGAATTCTGGGCAGAAAAATCACCCAATGAAGGTGTTTCAATAATATTGCTTATTGCATCAGTTAGGAACAGCCTGAAGTAAAATCCCGTCTCACCACAAAGAGCCTGTTTCCAGCCTGGCGTGCAGGAAAGGCCATTGGCAAGGTTGTAGCTCACAGACCCAGCAAAGTCACTTGGTGACTGCACATGTCCCTAGCAGAGCCTCCATCCTGCAGGAGCAACAGAGGCCTGGTGTAAACAGCTCTGACCTGCCAACCCTGGGAACACCGGAGGAGAAGCAGCTACAAAACTTTGATGTATGGAGCCTCTGGGCCTCTGGGCCTTCTGCATGTAGGAGCAAGACAGGTAAAGCTGTCCTGGCCACTCTCACTGGCTGTGGCTGATACAGCAGCTGAGCATCTCAACACCACGGGGATGCTCAGAGCAAATGTCCCTGTCAGGCTGGTGCCTCAATGGCTCAGAGCAGCTCAGAGACATGAGGTCCTCAAACCCTTGATCTGAATGCTCCTTGGATGATGGCGGTAATTCAGCACACATACTGGCAACTTGTCACAGCCAGGCTTGGTCCAGGCTTTGCAGGCTGTCCTGTGCCAGTGATGAGGATCTTCCACAGCAGAGGTGACTTTGGTTTATGTCACCAAGATCACTGACCAGGTAGATGTTGCGCCGTGCCTGGCAAGCAACAGGGGCCAAATCACACACTAGGCAAATTCTCCAGAAGTAGAGTCCTGTGGTTATGTTAAATGGGATCTTCCCACATCCAGTTGAGGCATTTTGTTTTAAGTATCCATATGCTTTGATTTGCAGGCAGCAGAAAGGTCTGCTTGAGACACATCCATCATAAATTAGAGCTCTTTATTTTATGCTCAACACTTCTGGTTTTATGACCATGAATGGTAATTTACGTCTGAAGAGATTTATTGCTTTGCTGCCACTCTCCTGTCACGGTGCCACCCAGCACCCAATGCTGGCACCCAGAGGTGTGCTGTGGCATGCAACAGCACAGGGCAGAAACAGGCCGGGCTGGTTTTATTTCTGCGCTCATTATCGTTTCAGATTTATACGTGGCCTTCATGTGCTGAAGACAGAGCAGGGCTCAAGCAACATAAATTCAAATCCAAGCCATGCCAAATGTTTCCCATGTTCTCTGCAGGAAGTTACATAAACTCCTAAGCTACAGAATGGAGACAAACACTCCTAAAACTTGGCTGCCCCTAATGCATTGTCTGGATGATCTGCTTAGACTAGTCTCTTTGGGCTGTTAGCTGCTTCTGCAGAGGTGTTTGCACATCTGGCCCTCAGCTTGGCTGAGAACCTGCTCTTCTCGTGTGACAAATCAGTGAATAGAGTTTACTCCTTCTGGCCTTCAGCCAGGTGAGAGGCTGCACCAAAAGCCTCTGCAGGGCTCGGGATGCAGAAGCCCCTCTGCCAAACAGGACGGAGCAGCCAGGCACCACAGGCAACACTCAGTACAACAGACAAGCCAATGAGTGTACTACCAAAGAAACTATGCTTCGGCATAGCTGGAGAGAAAATGGATTGATGCCGGGCCTAGACAGCTGTGAGGCGACAAGAAGATCCTGTTGAGAATTTGCCACTCCTTAGATCCATGTTTCTGCCCCTGTACATCCCCAATGCTGTTCAAAAACATTGCTGGAGGGGGATCTGCAGCTTATGCCCATCAACTGTCAGCAACTCATCAGCAGTGCCTGATGCTGAGGAGGTCGGGGTAGCTTGTGCCACCTAAAACTTTGTCCTCCTGGCCAAAGCTGTGGCAGGCAGTCGCCACAGCCTACCCCAAGAACAGAGGAAGCAGCAAGGCTGTGATCTCATAACAGAGAGCAGATGACAGCTCAAGGATATTTTATTTGTTTTAATTTGTGCTATGCAAATTCAGATGCTGCAGCAGATGTTCTGTAGTCTTTAGTCAGAATATGTTTTTTGAATGTCACTTTAGTGATCTTTCCTGCTTTTTTTGTCAGGTTGGTGATCCTCCGTATTACATTTCTTTTTAGCGTTTCTTTGTTATTTTGTGGTAAAATACCTTGCAAAACAAGCATTTATTCTTCTAGAGGTTAGCGTGATCTGAATATCATCTGGCCCATTTTATATATTTTGTGGAAATATCCACAACCTTCTGCAAAGCTGATGTGGAGAGACTTCTGACAGTCATCAAGCTATGGAAAAAAATCTTAAATTATTCCGTTTGGGGAATTTCTACCAGAAAGATGACACAGAGTGATGCACTTCACTCAAGTGTCCTTGAAAATACTTTTTATCACATCACTTTCATGTCAAGAAAGTGCTGAAAGCACTGATGGAAAAAATTCAGTATGCAATGTGCTTTCTGAGAGCTTTCCAGCAAACATACAGGAGAGCAGCAAAAGCCTCTATTTTTATTTTAATACTCGCATACAACTCCTCATCAGAAATCCAGATGTGCACAGATGAACTAGCAAGCTCCAGAAGGGCTGTCGCCAGCTAGCAAGTGGGAAAACATTCCCCGGTGCAAAAAAAATAAATACAGTTTTCAATCTCACAAAAAACAGTAGCCACTTTAGCTGGTCAAAAAGCTGGAAAAAGGGCTGCATGCTTTCCCCAGTCTTTCTCCTGGGAAATCCATGAATTGAGGGCTGGGGCATCATGTGCAACATCTCCATGGGCCGTAGGTTTGTGGTCACATGGGGAAAATTTCTGTCCAAAGATGAGTGGGATTTTCCTCTGTAGCTCTGTGGGAATGCTGCAAAGCTCCTCTGTGAACGTCAGTTTGAGGGTTTCATTGCTTCATCCTCTGCTCATCATCACCTTTCTCAGGGCTGCTTCTCCTAACAGTCTATTTTCCCTCCTTCTGTGCTTCAGATTTCATTTTGTGTCATTTCTGAGGCTCACCTGAGCAAGCGAAATGTAAAAATCTTCTTTGTCTAGAAGATTATTTTAATTGGTAGTAATTTACTAAGAAGTTCTCATGTGAGCAATAAGAAAGATTAACATTACACATTGAAAATAGATTCAAGTGACAAATGTGTTTCTTTTACAAGACAACATTTGACTCACTTCAATTTCAGTGGGTACTGGGAGATTAGTCTCTAGTAAATACGGTCCTGATCCAAAGCTATCTTGCCGAAGGGGGCAAGTGTCTGTTCATGCAAGTGAAATATTGATTCCTCTGACAAATACTAAGCTAACTTGAAACCTCAATCATCTGAACTGATTTCTACAGCGAAGTTAGGGTGACAAAGGTATTATGTGTCCAGACCAAGGGTCTTTCCATACTAGATGTCTCTGAAGCCAAGCCACCACGTGTTGGCTCTGCATAACCTAAAATGTGGGCATTTTCATCCTATTTTCTGTGGCAGTGATCAGGAAAACATGGAGAAATTTCAGAGAGGTCTGCTTATAGTAGGGAGAGCACAGGGTCGAAAACGGAGGTTGACCAGCTATTTGCATGGGTTTTGTTCTCTGTAGATCAAAGCAGGTACTCAGGTGGTGTGTACCACAATGTGCATATGCTAATGTGTGCTCTCATATATTTAACCTGTGGAGGAGTTTGTTCGCCTGTGTGAACCATTAGTTAGGGCTGGGCTTCAGGAGGGGTTGGGTGGGATAGCAGCAGACTGCAGAGCGGCTTCAAACAACAGCTTGTAGATGATACAAAAACTGGGAGGAGCTGCTGACTGCCTTGAAGGCAGCAAGGCCCTGCAGAGAGACCTTGACAAATCAGAGCACTGGGCAATCACCAACCACATGAAGTTTAACACAGGAAAGTGCCAGATTCTGCTCCTGGGACGGGACAACCTTGGCTGTACAGACAGACTGGGGGATGAGATGCTGGAGAGCAGTGTTACAGAAAGGGACCGGGGGGTCCTGGTCCATGGCAGGTTGAATGTGAGTCAGCAGTGCCCTGGCAGCCAGGAGGGCCAACCCTGCCCAGAGGGACATCAGGCACAGCATCGACAGCCAGGCAAGGGAGGGGATTGTCCCGCTCTGCTCTGCACTGGGGCAGCCTCACCTTGAATATTGTGTGAAGTTTTGGACACTACAATATGAGAAAGATTTACATTATTAGAGAGTGCCTGAAGAAGGACAACAAAGATATTGAAGGTCTTTGAGGGAAAGCCTTATGAGGAGTGGCTGAGGTCACCTGGGCTGTTCAGCCTGGAGGAGACTGAAGAGAGACCTCATTGCAGCAACAACTTCCTCATGAGGGGAAGAGGAGGGGCAGGCACTGATCTCTTCTCTGTGGTGACCAGTGACAGGACCCGAGGCGATGGCCTGAAGCTGTGTCAGGGGAGGTTTAGGTTGGTATCAGGAAGAGGTTCTTCACCCAGAGGATGGTTGGGCATTGGAACAGGCTCCCCAGGGAAGGGGTCACAGCATCAAGTTTGTCTGAGTTCAGGAAGTGTTTGGACAACACTCTTGGAACATGGTGCGACTCTTGATGAAGGTCCTGGTCAGGGCCAGGAGTTGGACTCAGTGATCCTTGTGTGTCTCTTCCAGTTCAGCATATTCTGTGATTCTGTGAGTATCTGCTCGTCAGTGATAGAAGTCAAGGAGAACAAAATGCCACAGTCTTGAGCGAGGACATCCCAGTTGTTCAGGCTTAACACTGCTTAGTTTAGGGCAGGACTGGAATCATCATTCTGGACAAAAATAAACCCCAGTTGTTGTTGGAAGCTTTCAGAACAAAAGCAGGCTCAGAGCACAGCCAGCACCCTTCTCCTTGGCTGTCTCTCTCCTGAGAAACAGTTGGAAAGACACAAAAAAGTCGGATTTTCTTTGTTTTTAATTAGTCACAATGGTGTTTCCCCTCCATCTCACTTGTCCTCTCCAGGGAAGTTGTGGGTGCCCACCATTTTCTTGTTCACTATTACAGTTCTATGAAGAAGGACACAATGCCAGGAAGGCTGTTGCCACTGCCATGGTTTAAGGGCAAAGGAGCAGCAAGATTTGCAAGGAGAAGTCATGTCTGTTAGGCCAAACAGTACACTCAGAAAAAAATGGAGACACCTGAATGTCCCAGAACTTGCCAGCTCTTTTCTCCTGCCTGTGTCTGATGGTCTGATAAAAGGTATGAGCTCTCCTGACAGAGCCTGTCTCCAGATGCCAAGGAATGTTCACTTTGCTCCAACATTTTCGGCGAGCATAGAGACTGCAGGGTGCTTTGTCCCTGCATTCAGGAGTCCTGTGAGATCCTACCCATGTCCTTTGGTGGGTGCAGACACACAACTCCCAAGCAGAGGGACCTCTGTGTTGTGCAAAGCAGTCCTTTGCATAGTCAGACACACCGAGTGCACTGAGCCACCTGGTCAGCTGATTGTCCCCAAAAGCCTTCCAGCATGTATAGACAAACTCCAGAGCAAGGAAGTACTGTGTGTATTTAGTCATGTGCTGTGAGAAGTGCACAATCAGCCAGCTGCCTTTGTACCCACCAGCCAGCCACACCAGCTAATATCTTGTAGTTGAGCCTGTTTTGCCTTTGATGGTATTTAGTGAATCCTGTCCTTATCTCAACTCATGAACCCTTCATTAAACTTTCTCTCCTCTGTCCAGCTGCAGAGGGGAGTGAGCAAGAGGCTTTCATGAGTACCTGGCATCCAGCCAGCATCAAACCACAACAGTCCATGAGAGTTGCACTGTTGGGCAGGAAGAGCCGCCAGTACTCAGGCTGGCTTAAGTGCAGAGGACAAGGTCTGCAGGGAGCTGTTTTTTCCATCCCAGGGCTATCCTGCTTTGGGCTGTTCAGGTCAAACTGGACCCTGGTGAGCACAGGCTGGGGTTTCCTTGGCCAGGTACTCCTCACTCTGAGGCCCCTGGAAGGCAGGTGGCTGCTTGCTGCCCTGGGGAGAGGGGCTGCTGGCAGGAGCAGCTGGATGCAGGTGACATGAGGGATGGGACAGTATCTTGCTTTGCAGTTTTGGGGTCCCTGGGAGCCTGGGCCCTGCAGCTGGGTTCTGAGTACTGAGGCAAGAGTAATTTCTCCTTCTGCCCTGAAGAGAGGGCAGAATGGTTTCAGGTCCCTGCTGGCACTGCTGACATACTGTGGGACAGCTATGGCTGAAAATACTTGTTTCCTTGAGCAAGGATTAAATAGCTCACCAGAATAAAATTGCTGTGGTTTCTGACTGATTTCAGTTTTGAAAAACTATCAAAAGAGGGTAAAACCAGGGAAAGAGTTCACTTGCTTTTATATTCAGATTGCTCTCTGGAGGCAGGGGCTGCACTGACCGCTCATCCCTGAGCTCCCTTCTCTCTCTCTGTGTCCTGGCTGAACAGGGGGGACACGGGCAGCGAGGCAGCCCCTTTTGTGTGCTTGATTTTCACACCCACACATGAGCAGTTTCCTTTCACCTGTGGTCACCTGTAGCATCATTCAGTCTTCGGACTGACCCAGTATTTTATCAAAATTATGGAAATTAATTCCCTTCCTCCCCCAAGAAGTCTGAACTCTGGAAACTCACTTGGTTACTTCTTTTAATGCATGATGTCTGCTTCAGTTCTGAATCCAAATAAAGATAAGGAAACTGCAGAGTTTCAGAGTGTCTGCTAGGCAGAAAGAGTTGAATTTATCTTTTTTCCAACCTGACAGGGAAAGGCCAATATAAGCAATCCTGGAGGAGACATGCTCCAAGGACAAGGACAAGAGCTGGCAGGGACAGCGGGTGGCCTTGGCAAACCACCTTGCAGTGAAACCCGAGTGAAACCACAGCTCTTCACCTCAGGACTGCTCACCCTCAAACCTTGCCTGAGGGGGGGAGACCAGAAACACCCCACATGCCCCCAGCATCAGCTCCTTGTGGTTTGTGCTTTTTCCTTTCCCTGTGCTCAAGCGAAACAGGCAGCCAGCAGCTCCCAGGGCCTTTCCTCTTACAGCTAGGGGATATTTTTGGAAGTGGATTAGGTGGACTTGTTTGGTTGTCTTTTGCTTGTCTTGCACTGGATCAGATACTAGCAGCTCATCTTCCCAGGAGCTGAGGGTCTGGCAGAGATTGTGCTGGTAGACATGGCTTAACTGGCTTTCCTCTCCTTGGGCGAACTGCCTCTCTGCATAATGAAGGCCATGTCCTTGGGGCTGGCATGTGCCAGGTAATCCATACTGCAGGATGACTTTGCTCCAGAGGTCCTGAGAGCAGCACTAAAACCATCAGCACTTGGGCAGTCAGTCAGGAGATGCAGCAGCCTCAGCAACCTCCAATCCCAGCCAGGAGATGTCCTGAAGGAACCTGACTTCCAGATACATTTAATTTTAGTCTGTACTGAGCTTCAGAAGGGTAAAATGAGAATGACTGTGGGTGACTCACCCTCTCCAAGAGCATGACAGGCAGTACCTGTGGCCACTGCCCTTTGCTGTGGGTGGTGCTTTGTGGTGCCTGGGGTGGACCTGAAGCCCCTCTGGCCCTGGGCAGGTGGCTGTGAGCCATGCCAGCCACAACACCAGGAGCCCCTGGAGCCACTGCTCCAGGTTGAGGGGCTGCATGCTACAGGAGGTGATTGCTCTCCCTGATGGCGAGGACCTGGAGCAGCCAAGGGCACATAGACACGGAGCAGCAGCAGAGCTGAGATGGGGGCAGGCACCCCTGTAGGGTCTGGTGCTTCATCAACACCATCAGAGCACATCACAGGCTGTGATGCCAAAGAACAAGCCAGCTGAAGCAGAAGATCCATATTCCTCCTGAGAGCCTGAAAGGCATAACAAGACTGGTGTGACATTCCCCTTTTCAAGTTCTGGAGGGCACACACATCTTGACAGTGGAGGCCTTGTGTTGCACTAACACCCTGGGCAGTTGCTTTTGGCTGATATAGTTGGGGCTGAAGGCAAACTGATGTGCTGTGGGCTCTTCTTTCAAGCAAATAATGAGGGTGTTCAAGATGATTTTAAAGCACTTGGGCAACAGCAATAGCACAAGAGTACTTCTATAGAGATAAGGGAGAGAAAGAAACAAAGAAAAACTGGCAATGGCAAACACAATTGGGAGGGCATCTTGTTAAAGCAAAGCAAGAGTCAGCTGGGGCTCAGGACAGCTGGGCTGCTTTTGCTCAGTTGTGATTTTGTTGCTTATGCAGCCTCTGAAGCCAGCCTAGGTCACTGGTCTCAGCTGTGAAGGACCACGAGCCCTTGTTTAGAGTTCAGTGGAGACTGCTCTCAGGCCAGCACAGACACACTTCCACAACACGAGGCAGATGGAGGTTTGGTGTTAGGTGTTATTTCTTCCAGACCAGACTCCCAAGCAAGGGATGAGCTGCCAAATACCCTCATTTAGACATTCCATCTGTATCCCTCGGGCAGTTTCTCAGGGGCCAGGTTGATAGCTCTCTTGGTTGGAGTTAAAGCTGCTGCTGAACTCCCGTTTACCAGGCTGGAGTCAGCAATGAGAGATTACCAGTAATCAAATGGCTGTGCAGCACTCTTCACAACACCATGGCACTCTTGCTGTTTGTTTACAGTCCAAAACGAGTCACTAGCCTAGCACAGGTCTCCAGATGCCTGCATGGCCCATGCTGAACATTTTCCTGTGCTGACCTTCCATCTTTGCACCCCTACCTCTGCCCTCTGGATACCAGTCTTCTCCCCAAACCTGGCTCTGTGCAGCAGGGGAGCTGTTCATTGAGACTGAGGGCACTGACCTGCATAGCCAGTGTAGCTGCTACGGCACGTGAGTGTACATATGCATATCCGTATCTGTGCACATGCATGCATACCTACACACAGGTGCACACACACACTCTTCCTGTGTGTGGCCCAGAGTGAGCAGACACCCTTGTGCCCAGAGGCAGGAGGCTTTGTGCACACATGCTGCTCACACGGGACTCATCACACCCTGATGGGTGCCCAGCCCTTCCTGTGCAAACATGGTGCTCCAGAGGTGTACAAACGGGGAGAGCTGCACCACCAAGCCATGAGGCAACTGTGCCCCGACAAGGTCTCTCTCCATTGCTTTGGGCAAACACGTCTAAGTCTGGGTGCAGCATCCCTGGGGACAGCAGGTGACGTGCCTGTTGTGCCCCATGGCCAAAGCATATGAGTTCTCTGGCTGATTTAGCAGTGCCCAGATCACAGCTGCTCACCCCCATGTGGGCTGCCCCGGGCCTGCTGAGGTGTCCCAGTATACTGCGCTGCCCATGAGTAAGCCCAAGCTGGCAGCGGCAGTGCTGGCCGCCTGCCGGAGCACAGCGTGTCCTGCCCCTCTGCCAGGCCTGCAGCTCCCGCCGGCAGCCAATTCTTCAGCAGAGCTGAGGTGACACAGCAGAAAGAGCAGTGTTCACTCAGTGCTCACTCACAGAATCATTGCACGCTTCGACCTGGAAGGGACTTCAAAGATCATCGAACTCAATGCCACTGCCATGAGAAGCAACACCTTCCACTAGACCAGGCTGCTCGAAAGCCCCATCCAGCCTGGTCTTGAGCACTTTCAGATGAGTGTCCTTCCCCTTCTGGAAAGCAGAAGGAAGGATCGAGCTGGATGTTCAGCTGTGTGAGCAGACACCCCAGAGCCGTGCACGGGCACCACACAGGCAGGACCAGCAGGCAGAGGTCTCCTAGAGCCTGCCAGAAGCACTCCAGCCTTCAGGTCAGTTCTAGGGGAGGTGAGCCAAGCAGGAGATCATTCAGATCAGGCACCCACGAGCTGTGCAGCAATTTCTGCCTGAGCACTAATGCTTGTGCCACCAGTGTGGCCTGAATCAGCAGGGGAAAGTAACCACATCGTACATTGAAGCAATCCCACAAATCCACATTTCAATGAATTCACATATGTTCTTCAGAAATTGTCTCAGGGAACAGATGCTTTTATTATATGCAGATTGGTACAGGTGTTAAAACTGACACAAGTACAGAGTAGGACAGGTCTGTAGCCATGCACAAAGAGCAGGAAAATTTGCTGCCAAAGACTGCCGTGGGAGACCACCCTTGCAGTTGTCCTTCCCAGGTGTAAGTGACAAGATATACTCAAACCCAGCTGAAGCAGGTTTCCCAGTCCCTGCAGCAGGCCTCCTCTGGAGATCTGGTGCAAGAGGTGCAGGTGGGTGGCCTCCCCCAACCCACCTGCACTCCTCCTTTGAGACCAAAGCTGTTGCTTTGGGCCATGAAAAGTGTGGAAACAGCTCAGGAGACACCAGTGAGCAGGCAGCCTGCTCTGTGTGCTGGGCAGCTGGCCCTGACTGGCCTGTGGCACTCTGGATGCAGCAGCCCCTTGCAAATGTAGAGGCAAGCACTGTCTGGGTAATGTACAGTTGCCCTGGGTTTATTACAACCAAAATGTGCCAGCAGACAAGCTGTAACTGAATAGATTTATGCCATCAGAGGTAGAGGCAGAAGCCACTCAGGAGAAGATTTGAGGAAATTGGGTCCTGCTGGAGTTGCCCTCTCCTGGGGCCACCCCTGCATGGACTCTGCACATGCACACCTCTGGGGTCAGTTCCCCAAAGTTTTATTCCAGATTCAGTTTCATGGGAGGAAAAAATTGTTGCAGCAGATGAGCTGACAATGCATAATATCTGCTTGTCACCTCAGGGGTGGGTGAGAGAAGGAGAGAGGAAAAGTTGTAGGTGCACAAGGCACAATTAAAGGAAAAAGTAAAAAGCAACACTAGCCAAGATGAAAACAAAAGAAAAACCAAAAATACCCAACCAACCCCCCTAGAATTAAGCCTGTTAATCTGCCTCTCTTTTAAGCCAGTCAATTCCTCTCTTTCGCAGCTGACTTCTCACTTGCTTGATGCCAATTGCTCACACAGGAATTAGCTAATTATAGGTTGAGTTTTCCTGGAGTTTGTCTTACTACTCAACTGTGCATGATTCCCTGGCAGCATCTGTGCCAGCAGCTACTGTCTGCAGCCTTTGTGTCTGGTAAGTGTGCTGCCTCCCCACAGGACAGGCATGAGAAGATTGCTCCCACTTTTCAGGGAGATTTCTGGTTGCAGGCCACACATGGCTGATAGCTCATGATTTCTTCTGTTGTCTTACAGTCAGGAGAAAATGGATAGTGAGATTGACTTATTTCACTTTCTTTTCTTAATTATTTTGTATTTATTTAACGTGGGCAACACTGTTCATCCTATAACATTTATTAAAGGCAAGGGAAAAAGGGCATAACAGTGATTCATTCATGCTGAGCAAATTTTACGGGAAGGTTTTGTTTATTCATTGAGAAAAGGATTAAATTAAAACCAGAAGGGGGAAAAAAACCCCAAAATTAAGAAAAACAGGAGTAGCCAGGGCAGGAGAAGAGAAACGTCAGAAGACAGAGAACTGGGTGGGAAGGTGAAGCACAGCAAGGCATCTGTTGTCAGCCATCAAAAATAAGTCGGAATCCACTTTCCATTGATTACATCATTCACACATAACTGAGGAGGCTCCTGCTGCTTAATCCATGGCTTCACCAGAGGAAAGGCTGGAGATTTCAGCAGCAAACCTATCCTTGTGCTTTTCTAATACCAAGGATTGCTGTGGCACAGCAACAAGCCAAACACCCATCACACCAGCTGCTTTCTCACCAGCCCAGAGGGTGAAGCACAGGGGAAAGCAGGGTCGGCATTCAGCAGGAGCCAGCTGTGCCAGCAGGGGCTGGTGACCAGGTTGCCAGCCTAACTTCTCCTTCAGGCCCGGTTCTTGATGGCAGCTGAGCCCAGGTGAGGTTTCCATCCTGCACCACTTCACTCAGTGGACTTACGGTCACAGGATTATTAGCAGATTACTGCACAAGTATTGTAAAGATTTTTTTCTTAATAAGTTTTAAAAATAAATGCGAAAACAATGTCTTTGGGTTTCCAAAGATAAAGTTGCTGTGCTGGGTACACCAAGAACAAAACTACCCATGCGAAAAGGTGCCTTTTTCATTCTTATTAGCATCATAGGAGTTGGCAGATTAAAAAGCTACAATAAACAATCAAATATATTTTAGTATGTTTGTGGTTTGGATCTCCAACAGACATTAGGAAAGCACCTCTTTTTGCAGCAAAGAAAAGGCAAGAGAGAGAAATATTTACAGCAATAACTTGCTTTATGTGCTTGGATTGGGTAAAGAAAGGCCTAGTTTGTACCCTGCTGCTCAGTAACAGCTCATTTCTAGGTCTCTGACTCACTTGGAGCACAGTGGCTGTGCACATTGTTTACTGAACTGCGGCAAAACTGTGTGCAGTGCTTACAGATAATGTCTGATGCTTTGTAGTGTAGCAAGCAGCAAATGCCTGCTGTGGTTGATTTATACCTGAAGCAAAGCAGAAGTACAAAATGAAACTCAGAGTTGCAAGGACTTAGCCTACTTCTGTAAGGGAAGAGAAGGCAGCGAACACATGAACTCCTCCTATCCACAGCCACTGGAGGTACAGCTGGACCAACTTCTTCTCTTCCAGAAGCATGACTGGGCAGGTGTAAATGGCAGATTGTGCTCTAAGAAGTTGGCTGGGGAGAACAAACCAAAGTGGTACCAGGGAAAGGGCCAGTTCTGATAATACAATATGCAATACTTTAAGATGGTGAGTAAGAGTGTTTTGGTTGGGTAATCCATGTTACCTCTGTTGAGAAGGACAGCAATTCCTGCTCAAGCTACCATGTTATTTTATGACAATGCAGCAAAAATGTGCCTGCAGTATGAGTCTCAAAAACTGGAGATACGCCAATCATTTAAAGGTTATTTGATCCCATAGCTTACCCAATAATTTCTGGACATTTGAGGCTTGCTGCTCCTTTGCTGGCACTGCAGGAGTACTACACAGACAGCAAGGTGTGAAGGCAGTTGCAGCACTTGAGTGCCACAAGCCGTGGTGGCATTTGCCTGGTGTCCCTTCACAGGGGTTTGGAGTGTGGTCTGCCATCCTTGCTCAGAGCCACTGCCATCGCTCACCTCAGTGGCCTGGAGCCCCTGCAGCAGCTGCTGCACAAGTGCATCTTCCTCCACCAATAACACAGGACACACGCAGCCTGCCTGGGAGCACTGCTCTGCTCTGCTCTGCTCTGCTTTCCACACCTGCCCAGGGCATCGAGTGCAAAATGCTCCCTTTCCTCAAAATGAGTCTTGAGGAACTGGAGCCCCTGCAACCCAGTCCTGAGATCTATTTTAAAAGAAAACCATGAGAAAATGATCAACTGCTAAGAAACACCGTAGTCTCAAGGGGTTGCTCATAGTCACAGGATACCACCTCTTGGAATGGGCTGGCAGGGATTTAAAACGCTTGAAATTAAACACAACTCATGGGTTTTGGTGGGTCTTTTGAGAAGTATTTTTTGAGCAAAGCTTTGTGAGAGAACACAGCTTCATTTTCAACTACAACTTTTAATACTTTTGGGATTTAATTATTTTTTACCCTTTTAAAATTCAGGTTTCAGCTTACTTCTTAGCTATTATTCAATGTTTTCATTACTGTTAACTAAATCCAGGGAGCATTTTGAGTTGTAGTCTGAATTAAGCCTTTATTCCTCATTGTTTTAAATGCATGGAAGTCAACCGAGCTGTTTTGTTTGATATTCTCCGTGCCATGGTGAATTCTGTGTTGGTAGGACTGTAAATGGGCCATGTTGTTCATGAATTACTAATCCCTGTCACTCACATTTTCTGGGGAACACATGCTATATTTAGTCTTTATATTTGGAAAAATAAAGCTGGAGAACTCTGAGGCTTTTTTTTCTCATTAGGAGTCTTTACAATATTCCCTAAAAATGATAATTCAAGTCAGATAATTCAGTCACCAAGTTTAAGTGCTATTCATTAACCATGGTGGAAATTAGACCCTTGAATTGAGAGGCTAATTAAGATAATTATATCTAAAGCCTGAAAGGAAACTATACAGACATTTCTTAAAATCTCATTTGTCCTTATGTAAATCTGGACCAACTCCACTGTCATTTTCTGTATTTACACCCAAGTAATTGAAATTGCTATTGAGCTCTTCTAAGCTCTCAATATCAGCAAAAGGCATTGAAGTAAAACAATTAACAGGCTGTGTTTTTCTCTGTAACTTCTAGATGAACTTAATATCACAATGCTCTTCTTTCCAAAGGTACTTTGCCATTCTGATGGATTACTTATTTAAGAAAAAAACCAAACCAAAACCCATGATGTATTTAGAGGGCTGTCACCAACTAAAAAAGCTGCCAACTTTCACAACATTATCAAATGAACAGAGTTGAAAAGTTCCACTGTCAACTACTGCCTCCTCCAGGGGTGATGTTATTTTTAATGTGTCTTTCCTATGGAAGGAACTTTCTCCTCGGCTGTTTCTTGTGACCACCAACTGCACTGAGACCACCACTTAGTAAAAAACACTAAGTGAATGCTGTACATGCACCAAGCAGAAAAGTGGAAGAAGTGAGTGAAGAACACCATTCAGTCATACACAGATGTGAATTTTAGCAGTGTGCATTCATGTGCAGTCACCTGCCATGCAGTTGCCAGGAAGGTGAGCCTTTCTTGGCTTGTATTTAGTAGGAGGGTATGGCAGATTTCTGGCCACGTGACATGCTCTTCTGCCCCTCAGCCCATCCCACCAGCAATATCAGCTGCAGCCAGAGCTCTGCCAATCTGTCCTACACAGAGCAAATGTGAACTGAAAGGCAGCCTGCCTAGACAGCTATGAAACACCAAGCCCTGCAGTCTGCTTATCTCTTATATCCAAAACTTGTCATGAGAAATGGGGAGAGCTCACAGCTCTCTCTGACCCAGCTCACTTAAGAATTCCAGGGGACACATACCCTCAAAGGTAAACTCTGCAGACAGGCAGGCATTAAAAAAGCTGAAGACCCAAACCCTCTCCATCATCAGAAATACCATGTTTTTCCATACTTTGGAGCTGGTTTTCCTCTCAGCTTCAAAGAACTGAAGGAACCAAGAGCAAGAAGCAGCCTGGAGGAGACCAGATGCTTCAGTGAGAGCTGCTGGCATACAGTTTACAAAAATACATTAACAGGAAAGAAAGAAGGGGATGGAAAGAAGGGCACCATAAGATACCAGCAGGACAACTAGCTCAGCCCAAGGGGTTCTCCAGTCTTTTAACCTGTTGGTTGACACCTACCAAGCAAATGCTTGCAAAACATCTCAGGATTCCCGATTCTTCCATCATCATTTGGTGACATTTCAAGCAGACCAACAATGGAGGGAGTGTGCGTAGCCTTTACCTGTTTTCACAGGCAGCGTCTGGGATAGGAGGAAGGCCTTCAGGGAAAGAGAAAAGAAAGAGGCTTCCTTTCATCTGGGTTAAAAAAGAGATAGAGGGGAGCCAGGTCCCTGGCTGCTTTTGCATAAGGCTCTGAAGGGTATCCAGGATACCTGAAGCAGATGTGGCATCTGAGGCCAACATCTGTTCTCGTTACTGATACAAAGCGTTGCTTCTACTTTAACAGTGATTTTCTTTGGAAGGTTTTCTAGTGCCACACACATCAGTCAGAGAGAGGCTGCCAACCTCGGCATGGGAGGCTGCCGCATCACAGGGAACGTTAGCTCGCCTCTGGAAGACAGCCAGTTCTGTCTCCTGCAGTTCTCGCATCTCAGCAGGAACTGGGAGTCATTGCCCTGCAGACAGCAGATATCCTTGGCTCGATAAACATGCAGGATGCTCCCAATGAAACCGGAGACAAATGCAAATAGGCCCCCTCCGCCCAATCCCTGACTCCCATTCCCGTTTCACAGCACTTGCAGTCTGCATTCAAATTCAAGGAGTCCATGCAAGCATTTTATCAGCTCTGCCCGGAGCTCATCATCAGCCCTTCCCAAATGTTCCTTGCCTCATAAACGTAAAACCTGCAAGTTGCCATCTTGTGAGAACCCAAGTTCTGTAGAGTATCTTGAACTTAGGAAACAAAAGAGGTCTCCGTTTCACCAAATGCAGAGGGGAGTTCAAGCTCCAGGACTGTACACTCTGGTTTTGTTTCCATTTGTACTCGGGAATTTGATTTTTATATATTAGGGCAAATCACTGCAAGTGACTTCTTTCAGCAGGCAGTAAGACAAGACAGCTTTCCAGGCAGCTTTCCATGGCCCAGGGCATGAAACCAGTCTGCCCCTCCGTGGCACAGCAAAGCCAAAAAAACCTTCCCCCCCTTTCCCAGTTCCATCAGTACTCTGACATTTAATGTCACCCATGCACTGGTAGGATTGGGCTCCTCCAGTCAATCTCCTTTGCAGCAGCAGTCAAATTTTAATCAAAATCTGTTGCTTGTTTTATGAGCAACAATAGGCATCAACCTTCTATTTTTTTTAATATAAAATCGAGGTTTCAGTTGCTAATGGCATATGATTCAGTTCTCTCTGACTTTCCCACATAACCTTCAGGATAATTAATCAGCTTTTTAATACAATCCTGCCTCTTTGTCCTTGTCTTTGCTGCTAGGATGTTCTGTCAAGGCACCTGTGGAAGTTCAAGTTCAAAGTCAGAGCATTGTAACCACCTGACTACAACTAACATATGTAATTCTATAAATAAATATTTAATACTCCCCATATTCAGAGTACAAGAATTGCTATACAAATGGCATTCTGTGAATTAAGTATTACAGCTGACTCGCAAGCAACCCAAATCATCGCTCATAACACCCAAAAAATATTGCTTTTCATCCATTGGAACAAATCTGAGCCAAACTACTTCTTTCTCTTTTGTAGATTAGGGCTGAAGGATTGACATGTGGATTAGGACTGCAGACAAGTACCTTACTTTGACCTAGAGGTTTGTGTTGGACCTGTTATTAGTATAAAGTTATAAGTTATAACTTATAACATAACTTATTAGTTTTAAGTTTCTAATTTTTTTTTTAAATGTGATCGCCAGTATCTATGGAGAAAGAAGCAAAACTCCACAGGTATATGATAAATATGTAGGCATTGGACTCACTATTTTAATGGCAATAGTAATTCTTCCAAAGTGTAAACTATTTGATGAAGACTGTTAAAGTTTAGGAGTCAAAGGAGAGTGGCAGGACATTTTCACTTGTGCTGGTGATTAACAGAAGCAAATATTGGAATTATGTGACAAGTATAACCCAATAATAGTCTTCATCTCTACATGTTTCATCCTAATATAATCACCCAGTGCTACATGGGTAGTCTGCTGCACACTTAACCGAGGCTCCTAGCAAACCAAGTGACACACTATGTAACAATTTGCTGTTCCCTAAAAAATTAGACCTGGACATGGATTAAGGAACAAATAAATAAAAATCTGGCAGTGCAGGAAGAAGAGAGAGTTTCCCAGGCAGTGGTTTTCCATACACCTTTCCTCCATCGCTTTTAGGAGAGCTGGTGCCAGGCAGTATGGCAGTATTCCTGGCTGGCTGACTATGGAGAAGGTCATATAATTGACCTGGACATCATTACACCACACACAGGCCATGCCAGCTCCAGAAGGGGGGCAGCTTGCCCTTGAAGGCTGGCTCAGCCAGGGATACCAGAGCTTCCTTTGCACCTTCTGGAAGTCACTGCTACCTGTCCTGGTTGGGCAACACAGCACATATCCTGATTTTCACTTGTTCCAAGCTGCTTGGAGGTCTAATCACAAGCAATGGCTCAGAGAAATACCGGAAAAAATATGGAGCTGCAGTAGAGGGAAGGGAAGGGCTCATTAAAACCATTGCATTTTAAACATTTCTCTGTACTGCATGCAGAAATCCTTAGCATGTGAGGGAGCTAGTTTTTCATTAGAAGAGAAAGAACGTAGGAAATGGTGCCCCCTTCCTCATTAGCAACTCGGTTTTCCTACAGCAGTCATGGGTAAAGGAATAAAATATGCAATATCTGCAATCCTGGTAGAAACAGTTTTCCTCACTCTGTAAAAAGATAATTGAGAGACTGAGAGGACTTCTAATACATATCAGAGGTAGTGCGGGTTTTTTGTTGGTTTTTTGGGGGGCTTGTTTTTTTTTTTAACTTTTTTTTTTAATGTTTGGTTTTTTTTTAACTGACAATGATTGCACTTGCATCTATCCTTGAACTCTCAATGATTTAAAGCACAGTCTGAAACCTTTATGAATATGAAGCCCACTAATATCTCATGATGAAAAATTAATCACATGGGCATTAACTGACTTACTCCAGGCTGTGCAGTAAATCAGTGCCAGCAATGAAAAAACCCTGGGGTCTTAACCTCTGCCTCCTCCTCTGGCTGATATCTTCACTCCACGGTATGTAATAGCTAATTCTGCAGAAGACCAACTGTAGGTTAGTTATTTTTACAATAAATGCCTGTTATAGTGAAAAGTTTGAAAAGTCCTCAGCATTTGCTTTCTTTTAATTGAATATTCATATCCGCTGTTCTCTATTGAATCATTCAATGACTCTTAAACGTAATTTTTGAATAGGGTGATTAAAAAAATGTGAACAGATAAGTATTAAGCCAAGAGAAATTCTGACATCTAAGATTTTAACAAAACATGACAACTCTCAGCCTTGAGGAAAGGATATGGATAAGGAATGGCCACTGTCACATGGCACATCAAAACAGTGCCAGGGAGGAAAATTAAGGAGGGAAAACACATGTCACATTATAGAAAGTAAAGAAAGGTACATGCACACATTTCTTCCTACAGACGTGGGTGTTTTTATGAGTGGAGCAAATTTATTCCAAGTTCAAAACTGGAGCATTTGGAAAGCTCACGATGACAAGTGCAACACCATTAGGAGCTGTAGAGGCAGCATTTCAAGGCACTAGCATTCATTCTACCTTCTGACATGAACACCCACTCACTCTGACAACAGGAATCCAGAGGGAATAATGAGGAGAAATTTATTTCTCTGCATTTTGATATAAATTCAGACTTCATTATAAACCTGAGCAGTGTCAAAATGTAAAGGTAAAATTGTTAAAAAGCTGCACAGTTTATGAGATCCTAAACACCATTTGCAGACGCTGCTGGTTCAGGACCCAATCCCAACCTCAGGCACACATTGTTATAAAACTCCAGAAGACAAAATCCACTAGTTTCCCCCAATCGTTCATGGAGTCAGATTTCCAAGATATTCAGAGACTTTTCCTACGTTTTTATTATAATTTGATCTTTGCAGTTAAAATGTTACAGCAAAAGTCAGGTAGTTACTGAATCAATAACAGGCTTTTGAAATCAGATATTAATCATATTTGTAAAGCCCTAGAGACACCACAGTGTTAAATGGTTAAAACTCAAATAATGTTAAATACAATAGCAAGAAAATGATTGATGATCTTATTCATGCATTTTAATTCAACCATGGTTTTTTTTTTTCAGTAACAAAAGCAATGAGAACTATTATTTTAAAAAATCTGGTATCAATCATCTGCTCTAAAGTGCTAGGCAATTCATTTTACTGGTCTGGTACTCTGTCAATTCAATACTTCTGTTTATAATCACTTGAATGCATTTGGATTAGAGGTTTGGGGTCTGAATATGCAGAGGCTGAAGCCTGCTGTTTTCAGCAGGGCCAGATGTTTTTCATGGTCATAAGTGCTAGCTATTAAACAAACAAGATGCTATCAATACTGGATTGGTATTGGAGATGCTGGAAACCTATGATTTTTACAAGAACTGTTTCTCTGAAAATGGTTCAGTCTTATGAGAAGTCAGAGCTACACAAGAAAACTGGTTTTTCCCTACAAATCGATAAGGAGGCTAAAAGCACTGAAATCCTGCTATATTTCACTATGGAAATAAGCTTGGAGGTCCTAGACAGGCTTTCTATGCTTTAACACAAGTAAATTTAGATTCATTATCTAAGGCCTAGCAGATGGCAAATTTATCAGGTGATGATTTACGACTTAAATAACAGTTCATACAATTATTTTCAAAGCAGTAAACTCAGCAACTTCCCACTACAGCCCTGTGTTTTTTGCCGGGTGCCCTGTAACACGAACTCGTGCGGTGTTCTCCAGGCACAAGGCACTACACAATCTTCAGCCCCAGACCCCTCATTGCTGAGGCTGGGGAGCCAAACTCTGCATTGCTGATACCAGCCTGTGCCTTCAAAAGACCTAAGGATCAAAGCACATTCTAGAGGCTCAGGACAGTGAGGACAAGATGTGCTATCTAAATAAATGTAATCCACACCCAGTAATTTCTTATCCACTCCTAGACGCTGAGCTTCAGGAACAGAAATGTGAATCTTTATCTCAGGCTGTTGCAAGTTTACAGCCCAGGACACCTTGAGATATGTAGACAGGCTGTCTCCACAGCTCCTAATGCTTTCCAAGGTAGCTACTCCCCTGCACCAGGACAGAAGAAAATCAGTTTTATGGATTTTATCTTTTTCCATTTGGCAACTACAATCTACCACTCTTCCAAGAGGAGAGCAGAACTTAATGTCTTTCCTTTGCTACTGCCTCTTCAGGGAGGGAGGTGTGGAAGCCGGGGCTGCTTTTCCCCATTCATGTATCTGAGACTCTATAATCTTCCTTCTACACGACAGTCCTTTTCTATGCTCAAGAAACCTTCAATCAACCTTCATCTATCCTCCCTCTTCCTTTTGAGCTGGGTCTTCTTATCTCCTGTCTTCTCTTATTCTTGTCCCTCCTCTCCACCCACACACCCATGGAGTTATTACCATATTTCACTGCCTCATGAGCCCTACAGTCAAGCAGAAAGAAAAAGCAACGACACAGGAGGGGAAAATTCCTGCTTTCTGTGTGATTACACATTGACTTTCCTTGTAACTTCCGCAGCACTTAGGATTATACCCCAGGTGGCAAACTTTTAAACAGAGGGGAGTCCTAGAACAAAATGATGCTGATACTACTTGCTAATTACTGCCAAGGCTTAAAACGTGTCTCGCTGAAACATTCTGCAAGGTGATAAAAACGTCTCAGATTACGGGGAATGTAATTTCCGATACTTGCTGCATTATAAGCACTGGTTGTTTGGAAATGCCAAAAAACCCCTCCACTTACCTACACCACAGCTTGCAAGATTTACTGAGCTGCTGAAATTCAATCCTAAACACTCTGGTAAGGTGAACTGTACCACATCTAAGCTTGGCACAGTAGGACCCGTCTTTGTGTGACTGCTGGAGTGCAAGGGCAGAGCTACTCCTGGGACCAACAGGAACAGCAGCAGCAGCCCTGCTGTGGGGCACTGGTCCTCAGGATTATACTCCTAACACTAGGACATTAAAAAACACTGGTGCCAATAACATCTCCAGTACAGTCAACACTGATAAGAGATGAAAATTTTTCCAGCACTTTGTGATTATTTTGTTCTTTTTCAGTACTGCATCAGTAATTAAAAGTCTCAGAGTATTTCTGATTTTAGGAAGGAGCTCCCAAGCAGTTTGTTTGCTCTGTGAATATAATCCAGCAGTTTCTACAATCACTTTGAGTGCTCCAGAAGCAATGGCATATAAATATAATCCTTATACATGATACCAGACATGTATCAAATCTAAAGTTAATATCTCAGTTAATATTACTCTCATCTGGAGCTGTCTTTTTCCCCACATACACAGAGAAAGCCCTGCTGTGTGTTTCCTCTCTGCATTCCCATTTTAAGGTAATATTTAATCAGATGCTTAGCCTGCAAAATAAAGACACCCACTGAAAGTAGGTCATGACTCTTATCAAAAGCAAGATCACCATGCTGGATTGTTTTACTGGGAATCTCAAAATAAGAACAGATTAGAAAATCCGTTCAGTAAAACAATACCTTTCAAAAATACCTTTAATGGAAATTTTATCTTTTATAGTGATTTCTGCTGTAGACAGCTTAGGACACAGCCACGCACGGCAGAGCATTACTGATGTGCCCTTAATCCTGCACCGGACCAAAGCCTCAGTGTAACAGTTCTTTCATCTGCTGGTGACTTTGTGAGAAATAAACTGTTTGCTGAACCAGCACAAATGGTGTCCCTATGGAAAACCATTCCGTATTCTTTTTGCCAGAACTGTTTTTTAAAAGAGTGCACTGCTTGATCTATTACAGGAATAAACATCACATACAAACTCTGGTCCTTTATTGAATCATTTAATAAAGAAGGAGCTACTATGTATTACATCTATTACATTTCTGCTATTGTTTTTAGTTTTGGAATGCAAAAATTAAAATTTTTTATTCCTGGAAGTAATTATTAGCTTAATATTCTATTAAGGGAGAAGTAATTTGCATAATCCTAGATCTAAACATGTATTTCTAGTCTCATTAACAGAACACAAATGACACCTTGCACAAAATGATACTGCAAAATTATAATCCTGTTAATTACAGCCAATGCATATCCGAAGTGAGTGGTGTTAAATTCAGACATTTACTCTCTTGTTCAGTTTTAATAGCAATATTGGGATAAATACTATAGTAAACAGAGGAAGTGTTTAATATTTAGGTTTGCTAGTGACAAAACCACACAGTTTCTTAGATTTCCAAAATTAAACTAAAGAGAATTTTGCAACCAAACATTGAAAGTTTTTCTCTCTCTTAACATGAGATTTAAAAGAACCTCACTAAAAAAATTATGCAAGAGGACAGATTAACCTCAACAAGCATAGAAATAGTTCAGCAATGTAAACAGAAGTCTCTACCACTAATAGCAGATCTGCTATGTAACAAAAAGGAAATTCAGAACAGATGAATGCAATTCTAGTGAAGTCCAGGAGATATATGCAAGTGAAGAATTTAATCTTCTTTAATATTCTCACATGATGGGATTAATCCCCTATTTTTGGGCTCTGGAAGATGACTTCTAGAGATTGCAGCAGAAACAATATGGTTTTTCTGCATATAAAATATACAGAAAAATATAAAATATGCCATGTATACAGTTATGTTCCTAAACCAAATATTGCATTCTCCTATGCCCTCTTACAAACATGATTCAGCAGCCTGAGATTTGTGGCACAACAGAATAATATTCTTTGTTGTGCCTGGTTCCTGTTTAACGATGCTCTCTGTATAGCTGCCAAAAAACGCTGAAGGTCAGCTAAGCATGGATGAAAATGCAAGGCCACACTCAGGTTGCATAACTTGCACTAAAGAAGTTAAGCAATACCGATTTGGTAACCAGGGAGCCGGTGTCATGGAGAGCAGCGAGCAGGGCCAGGGAAGGGGCTGAGCAGCGAGGAGCTGGCGGGATCAGCAGCGGGGACGCGGCTCCGGGAGAGCCGAACCCGGGAATGGAGGCTGTCTCAGCGTGCTCCCAGCACCTGCAAAACTGCTCAGACCCGACCCCCACACAAATCAACGAATAAAACCAGTGTGTTCCTGTCATGTAAACAGATTATTCCTATTCCTAAGAACTGCACGCCGGAGATAGTTTCAACCCAGTCTCATGCACATTACTAGAGACATATATTAAAACTGGGGTTTTTAAAATTTAAGAAAAAAAATAAACTACCTGCCTGTATATGTGAGCCTGCTATCTGATAAACAGGATTACCTTGCTTAAAATATACCTACACTCCTTGTGCGTGGGGTGAATGCCTTCAAACTATTCTGATGAACTTCATGTGGGGCAGAATGTAGGTTTGCTAAGGACTGCAGAAAGGAGAGTTAAACATCAAGATTTTTTAGAAGCCATTCTTTTAATCTTAGGCTATTGGCATCAGTATCCCTGAATTTTACATCATACTTAAAGACTGGAACTGAGTTGAAACACATGTCTATGTGTACCTGACTTTCACTTTGCATGGAGGCCAACCCATATTTAGAAATATAAAAATAATAGAATAATGGTGTAAAATAGAAATAATCTCTGCAAAACAGTGCAAGAAGAAAAACCCGTAGGCTGTTAGAACCCCAGTGAATGCTCCAATACATAGCTCCCCGTGGTTTTGAGTGAGTAAAAACATTCTCCCAAGCCGTCCCAGGTAACCTCTTTGGTCTCTGTATTGAGAGATCACTTCTCCCCCTGCCAAAGCAGCTTTAAAATTCAGGATAGCTGCGAGATGTCATGAATAATTGCACACTTAAGGCTTAGGTACTGAGCAACAGTAACAGCCCAAGTAGCCTCTGCAGTGGGGGGCGGCTGCTGAAGCAGGTCAGAAACATCAGCAGAGCAGAAATGGCAGCGACAGCACCTAAGCCAGAGCTCAGAACACAGACCGAGCTGCTTCTCAGGGCTACAAACAGCCTTTCTCTTAGAGGGTAGATGGGATAGCAGTGAACCCAAAACATTTTCCAAGATCAGGTAATGTTTACACTTCCAAGTTAATTATTGGAGAAGACTCCTAAAGATAAGCAAGAGCTGAATGAGCAGTTAATCTGTTCTCTCCAAAGACTAAGTTATAGCCCTTTTTTTTTTTTTTAACTTCCTTGAGCTGGTACACATCTTGTAATGAGCTTAGACTCCAGGACTGGAACCAAATACCCCGAACAAGCATCCACTTCTGCAGACCAGGACAAAGAAGAGACAGTCCTCTCCAAGGGAAAAGCCTGCCATGTTTCCAGTTCTGTAGACAGAACAGGGAAACAGTAGTTCAAAATGGAAAACTGATCATTCATAAAATATAAAAGGACAGAGAAGCCAAAGAAATCTAGTTCCTGCCTCAATGATTATCTTCAGACTCACGAGGTTTCACCAGAAACAGGTCAGAAAAAATAAGTTTTATATAACTGTCATTTTTAAATTCTCCTTTGTATCTCTGGCATGAAAAATAAGAGTTCTATATATGATAAAATTTCTGGACTTTCTTCTTCTCAGCAAGAATGACACAATTTAGATCAAACGACCAGAAGGCCATTCATGTAACAAAATATTTTTAACCTTTCAAAGAAACTGCAGTAAATCTGAAAGTAACCAGATGTACAAATGGTATAATGTGAACTGACACAGCATTCTCTTGACTTAGACAGCACCTTGATTAGGAACACAAAAGCTTGTTTCTAAAGACAACCCCCACTGCCACAAGGCTTCACGTGTTCTAAGCCACAGTTGTTAAGAGTACCACAGGGCAAATCACTCATCTTTGGCCAGCAAGTTGGTCAGTGGTTTGAAGAGAGTATTGCAGAAACTCGGGCAAGAGCAAAACTGTCTCATCAGCTCATAACAACATTAAAATGCAAATCCAAGTGCCTGCTGAAGTGCCAGGGCTGGTGGGAGCTCCTGATGCCATCCAGGCGGAGCAGGGCACACAGCTCCGAAACCTTCCACAACGGGGATTTCTCTTGGCTCTTACTGGACCTGTCACATTAAGCAGCTTCCAAGAGCCCATGCTTGCAACAAGAATGGGTTTCTCTTTCCTCCCTGTTTAATTCTGCCCCACTTCCGCACCTGCCAAAAGATTCTAACAAAAAGAATTACTGTCCTTAGTTCTTTATTAAAGAAATCACTCTAGTGAGCCCTGAGTCTCACTATTATTCATATGCAGTTATCTGTAAGAGTGTATTAGTCAGGGAAAAAAAAATATTTCAGTGTTTTATATTACATATATATGTAAATATATGTAAAATTTCAACAGAAGGTTGTAGTCAAACAAAGCATTGCTGACAAAACACCTGAAAGAACTTTGGTAGTTCGAGTCTTCTGAAGAAACTGAAAAAGGAAAAGCATAAAGTAATGACGGGAAAAAATTTCATTTCTACTTGTAATCGTATCAGGTATAACAGGTAAATATGATTTATGCCTATGGTTTTAAACAGCCCCACTAAATTTTACTTGATGGTAGATTTTTTTAAAAGGCATTACTCTCAGTATTATGCAACACTGGCAAATGCACAGAGAACCAATTTGATACCATTATCAGCTGCAGCTGGTTAAGTTACTCAAAAACCTCCTCCATCAAACCTATAGTTTTTAGGACCCAGCAGAAAGGGAGGTACACATGCAGGTGGTGCTGGGCTTAAAGCAAATATTATTAGGGTGAAAATCCTGGGGGAAAAAAAAAAAGGGAAAAACCAGAACCAACCAAAGAACAAACCCAGAATAAAATCCCTGATGATCAAAGTCTGAACTGTCTCAGGTTTTTCACACAGAACTGCATTAGGCCTGGGTCAACTTTTCGCGTAAGCCTTTTATAGCAGGACCACAACCATGGTAGTTAAAATCAATAGTTGTACTAAGCCACATCACATAAACTATTTACCAGAGAAACTGCCATAAAGTCAAATTATTCCTCACTCTTCTAGTTCACCTGAAATTAACTCCATGGAAGAGAAAAATGCTGCATCTCCTATCACAAAATTCTTCATTGGGATACACCACAGTGGCTTACTGCTGCCTGCCCCAGTGCTGAACAGGCTAACCAGTTACGTTTTTCCCTTTATATTCAAATCCACAATGTATACAAAATATTTTTATTTAAAAAAAAAACATTTAATCCAGCTAATTATGAAGGCTAAAAAATTCACCCCTTGCTTTGTAACTTGCAAGTTCCGCGGCTTGTGTCATACTGGCAACTTTTAACATGCCAAGAAACCTAATCACACCTAGCTTGTGAACACACTCAATCCACTAAAAGCAGCAAAGTTCACCCTTGGTTTGAATGTACACAGGATCCTCAGCAGGTGGATGGAGACTGCACTGCGCATCTTCTGCAGTGGAAATTAGCTACACCTCCTCATGCACAAAATGTCAAGTTCATGCTTCTTACAACCCAGTTTTCCACAATCTCAGCTGGTTAGCCTTTTTCTTCTAAGAGAAGAAGCACATTAGGTCTAAAACACATCCTGTAGTGTCTAGTATTGAATTTTGAGACACGTCCATTTGACAAGAAGACACAAGAAAACAACACATAATCAAAATCGTTCTTTATTAACAATTTCAAAAGTCATCTTCTGAGTCACGATCCTCAATTCCTTGGAGTGGCCGCCTAATACCAACTATTAAGTCTATGGAGAGAAGCTCTGTAACGCAATGAAGAACTGAAATGACTAACTGGTATTTGCAATACACTGACTCTAAGCCTTCATCATTTACAGGCAGTGGCTGATTTTTTCGGAGTGAATTAATGGCTTCAAGATAGAATTTGGTAAAGCCACCTCGTTCTGTCCCTCTGTACAAGGCCTTGGGAATACTTAGCAAAGCATCAGCAACCACATTAGATACAACAGTTACCTCTGACTGCTGACACTGTTTTGCATAGTCCTGAATATAATAATGTAACAGGACTTCAAAATAACCTCCTACTGGCAAAACTGATCCTGCTTCTATGAGGGAGTTGGAGTAATCCTGTGCAACACCTACACAACTCTCCTCCTGTTTAAATGGAACTATATGGCAACATGTTTTCTCTAGACCTTTGCAAACATCCAAGTGCTCACAAACAGTGACTGCATCGGTGCTACATGCCACTAACACAGCAGTGCTGTGGTTCTTTTGATTGTGGACCAGCAGATCACTTTTACCAGCGTCTAAAATTTTCGTCTCTGTTTCATCACTAAGTGCTTTCAGCTGACATTCAGAAATGTGGTTACTATTACAAGTATTTTCTATTACCAGTTGTTTCTGAGTAGCTGAAGAATGCCAAGAGCAAACATCTGAGGCTTCGCTCTGGCTTTCACGTTCCGCTTTCCATTCCTCTCTCTGATCAACTGTTTTAAACACCTGCTGCAGCATAGTGACCGCCTCCTGTAAAGCAGCAGCATGCTGCTCATTAACGCCATCGACCGGCCCACAAAGGATCAGGCAATGGGGCTGGAAGGCACACACACTGCCGAAGCCAATGTGGACGCATCTTTTGGAGACGAGCAGCAAGGGCTGGCAAAACGCTACCACTGCAGTTTCGGTTATTTCTCTGTCCATGTTATCACCGAAAGGTGCGTAAGGGCAGACGCCGGTGATTTCACTGATAAGGGCCATTTCTTCCGATGATAAGCACTCTACCACAGACACACCATATAATTTGGCATAGTAGATAACTACTTCTTCTTGCTTCACACTCGACAGTAACAGTTTAACGTTGCTGCTCTGCAAGCGTTTCATTAAGGCTTCTGTCCTCCTAGTGATCCAGCGCAGAGAAGCCTGATACTGACCCTCAGAGTCTACAACAAACTCGACGCCGGGGGCCGTCAGGGCGGGCCGCAGGGGCTCGGTGACGAGCAGGGCCCGCAGCTCCCCGTCCGCCGGGCAGTAAGCAGCGAAGTCCCTGCGGAGGATGATGCCGGGCAGGACCCTGGAGCTCGCCAGCGGCAGGCCGGGCACGGCGGCGTGCAGCTCCGCGAACCGCCGGCCGAGGAGCCGCAGCACCTGCGGGAGGGCGGCGGCGGGGGCGCAGCGGCGGCACAGCTCAGCACAGAGCCGCGCCAGGCGCCGCCGCTCGCCGGGGCCCAGCCGGCCGGCCAGGTAT
>VZRR01012119.1:811339-895509 GCA_013398015.1 Oreocharis arfaki
GCCCCTGCCCGACCACCGCCATGGCCGCCGCGCCCGGGCCGCCCCTTCCGCCCGCCTCGCGTCACGGCCGCGCTCGGGCAGAGGCCGAGGGGCGGGACAGGGGGGACGCGGGCAGCGGGAGCCGGGCTGCAGGGACTGAGGAGCGGGAGAAGGAGCCGGGCGGGGGAGCGGCGCACAGAGCCCACAGACGCCGAGGTGCGACACATCTTTATTGGAGGCGGCCCGTAACAGTTCAGATCCCTCACGCAAAGCGGCGAGCGCGGGTGTCGGACGGGGCGGGACACACGGGACGGGGAAGCGGGCGCTGTGTCCTGAGGGCTGATTTTCCCGCTTGGCAGAAGCAGAAGGCCGGGGTAGGGCATAAAGGAGGAAAAGTTAAGGAGAAAAAGCCTCAAAAATCTCGCCCTGAAGTTCGAACTATTTCTGTATTACCACAAAGTAGTGCAGCTTCACTGTCAACATCCAAAATCCTCCACTCTCGGCTCACCAGCCAGAAAGAGGGAATAATGTAATGTTTTACAAGCTGATCCCCCTCCCCCCGCCCCCCCAAGAGTCTGACTAAGCAGGAACATCAGTTCTCAAACACAACAGCCCTCACAAAAGGTCTGATAATACATATGGCACAAATTTGACAAATCTTTACATGTCTCAGAACAGCATAGAAACCCATCAAGAAGGCACTGTTTACAATCCTTGAATATCTGCTAAATTTTCTGTGATTTGCGGGTACTCTTGAAATAAAAATAATTAAAACTTGAGAGATGTACAGAATTTTTGTTACACATTATTTACACAAACAGAGGTAATAGCCAAAAATAACAGCCTTCAAGAAACACTGAATTACAAGTCTGTTTCATAAACACGGGTCTAGAAAAAAACCCAAAAATTGCCAAAGGCACAGAAGGGTAGCAAACAACAAACAAAAAAGAAGAAACCACAACCATTACATTTTACAGGACAACCTTTCAAATAATTTCTGAAACTTCACAAGGGGAAGGAAGGACACAACAACCGGGCTATATACCCTCATCAAATAATATCAACTATTTAAAAGGAATCAACATGTGAAATTCAAGAAACATCATCCACTGCAGAAAATGATACTTGTTGCATTTCACACGGTATATTTACTTTTTCTTAGCTTAGGTTGTCTGTATCCAATTAGGCAACCTGTACCTAAATGGCAAATTAAAGGCATAGAGTGCGTCTGGAAACAAACAAACCAACCCAACAAAACCACATGGCAATAAATTCTGCAGATATTTCCTGTACAAAAAAAAACAAAACCAAAAACAAACAAAACAGGATTTGGAAATCAAATGCGAAAACGTGCTGTTATAAACTTTAAAAACTATAGCAGAAGGCCACAGCCCTCAAACATCTG
The DNA here is from genome assembly GCA_013398015.1 of Oreocharis arfaki. NCBI lineage: Eukaryota > Metazoa > Chordata > Aves > Passeriformes > Paramythiidae > Oreocharis > Oreocharis arfaki. The sequence continues at coordinate 812,724 of VZRR01012119.1, forward strand.
CAAACTGTACAATCAATTTTTATATATGTGCAGAGCTCAGTCTTAAGCAGGCAGTAGTCAAGATCTGCTGTACCTCATGGCTAAAGACGACAATGGTGATGCACGAAAGAAAAACGATCCACACATGTCTGTGACCAACTACAGTAAAAATAAGGGAAGAAGTTTCTTTGCTCTATTCCAAAGAGGGAACATCATACAAAACCCAGCAAAATACGAATTACTACATTTTCACTGTACTTTTCAGAATTTATCTAATCATACAGTCTCACAGAAGTCTGCAATTTTACTTCTCAAAAAGTTTCATCACATATCCTTTACCTTTCCAGATCATCACTAAAACCACTTTTTCAACAGAATTCAACTCCAAAAAAAAAAGTTGAAAAGGAAAATAAGCATAAGGATTTTGTTTTGCTCTGTTCAAGTCTTTTACCCATCTTGATCTGAGCACGAACTTCAGCTACGGAGTATCTTTTTAGTCTGACAGTGTCCAACACCAAGCTTCCAGCCAACTGGCTGGGTCAAATCCAGTCACTACCACGTGGTTCATGTAAAAATGCATGTGGACTGTGTTATTCACTGCTCTTGAACAGAAGTAATTAAAAAATCAGCATGAAAAGGCAGAAGGACACTTCTATTTACAGGGAAGATAAGAGCTTGTAACTATCAGTCAAGAGTTTCAGCACCACAAATTTAACAGAGTATTATTTTAGGGGATTGAAGTTATTGCCCAAATCTCACTCATTGGATTATTCTCATGTTCAGAATATGTTTAAAGGCTTGTAATGGATCTTAAGACAAGGGAAGCTTTGACATCTGAATGCAATAATGAACGGCCAAATTCCAGGCTGAGAATGTTAAGTGAATGCCATAATACTCTGCTTTCTTAATGCCATTTCATGCATGGATAACAACTTCAGTTTCCATTTAGAGACTGAGGCATTTGTAATTTTGGTTTTTTTGTTTGTTAATGAGGGAACTTTCTACGTTCACAAATTTTGCCTCATCAGCTGTAGATTTAATACAAGTCCAACCAGGTTTGGTCCTGCCCATGGCTACAAGATCCGGTTAACATACCATGTTCCAGAACAATTATTCAAGACCAAACCATGCTAATGTGAAGCTGTAAGAAATACGCTGAAGTTCACTGCTGACACAATTAACTTTTACATAGCTGAGGCCCAAGGAAGAGCAAAGGTAAGAGAGAAGGGGAGGTGCATGGAAGTGTCAGCCGTGGAAATATATAAGCTGGATAGATAAATGAGTAAACAGTATTGTCACTAAATACTAGTGAGTCTGATGCAGAACAGAAAGGCAGATCACCTGGAGAGTCAGGTAGGCTGTCCAAGGCAGAGGGATAAAACCTGGCCATGGCAAAAAGTCAAACACGACTTTTGAACTGTTCCACTGCCCAGGATGGATTTGATTTCTGAGGATCCTCTGAAAATGAACTTGGCTGTCCTTCACATTGTGTCACTCATCCTCCTGTTTTCTCACCTGAGGTACTGAAAATACCTTTACAATTCTACAGCCCCTTTTTGCCTTGCTATGCTTGACTGGCACAGGGAACTCACCAGATAAACACCAGCACTACATTTTTTGCTGGAATTTTACAAATTCTATACATGCATATATTTCTTCAAATAAAAAATGTTAGAAACCCTGGTTTTGAATTGAAACTTAAGCTTCGCATGAATTTGTATGGCTACAGCATATTAAGAAGGTGCATCCATGTATTCTGGTAGGTAGTATATACTTGCAGTAAGGAAGGATTTCACAAACACTTGGATTTTCCTCTCATCTGTTTCGAGATATTTGGTGTTAGCCACCACACAATTTCTGAGCTTTCCCTGTGTAAACACATACATTTGCATTTTCAAGTGTACTCATGACAGTGCCTGAATCCTATTCTCCACTGCCTTTTGGAGATTCAGCTCAAGCTACACACTAAGCACACCTCTTCATCTTCACATTTTGTTTCAAAAATAACCATGAGTCCTGGCATCAGCAGTCTGTCTGCTTACTGTGACATGGCCATACACAAATGTAAATTCAAAGCTGTAGACTTTCAAGACTTACAAACATACCAGAAATCCTTGACATTTGCAATTCATGAGAGAGAGTAGACCAAGACTACCTCCCTGGGTGCTGTACTGTTAAAAATGTGCTCTGTACAGTAGATGCAGGAATGTTTTTATGATGAATCTGAAGTTTTAAAACTATAAAACAGCTGGCTTACAAGCCTATAGTAATTCAGGATAAAAACCTCATACTTCCAAAACAAATCAAGGACATTATGTTCCAGATTTCCCAAAGACTTTAGCTTTTTCACTTCCCATCTCCTAATACTCTCAATTTTTTGTATAATAATGTATTTGTTTGACCTTAAGCAAAAGTTTACTTTCAAACACCCAATGCCATTTACAAAAGCTGTTGGCTACTTCAAAAGTTCCTTTGTTACAAAAATGGTAAGTTTATATGTAATGAAGTATGCCTGATTATCATTCTACCATAACAGGAATCCCATCCTACCTACGGGGTCTGACCTCTGAGTATTTAACTTGATCTATTCTGTGGCGAAGACTCAGCAGTACAGCGTGTGACGCAATATAAACACAAGGCTGATGTCGTATGACTGCGAGACAGAGGCACACACCAGGAGCAAGAGTGTACTGGCACTTACACAATTCTTACTGCATCTGGGTAGACAGAAGTATGATTCTGAACCATGAATGCTGAGGCAAAGTTCTGTAAGTGGTTGCTACACGGTTCTTTTACAGAATATTGCATCATTTGAAGTCCAGCTTAAAATATGGTCCCCAGTAACAGTTCGATCATTCCAGTTCAAGAAGGCCCTTGTTCGCACTTCTTATTTGAACAAGAAATTAATGATAAGCTGTAGCAGAACCATGAGTATAATGAAGACATAGTGCTTAAACTGCAAGGAATGGTAGTCCCAGGGTGATGAATTAGAAGTGACTCTATTTCGTAGTGCCATGATCTCCCTGTAAGATAGAAAACAATATCCTGTAAATTACAAACTAGACAATTTGACATTTTCTAAGATATTAGGGCTCCCTACAGAAGGCAGCTTTAGAGGAAAACTATGAAACATCAATGAGCAATCAACTTTAGAGAAGAGTAAAGATACATACCAGCCCATAATGGGGAAAAAAAAAAGCTATGAAATTACTATTCTCTAAACCATTTCAATTAGTACTACCTCTTAATGTCTTCCTGTGTTTCCTTTATAGCCTCAATGGCACTCTGCAGTTCTCCAAGGTCTGCCCCTTTTTTCCTTATTCTTGTATTAGGCTTCAGAAGTTGTGCTAGAAGGATACAAAAGCCAGATGTAATTGACTGAAGTGACTGCTGCCATAAAAGGAACAAAGTATGAATGACAAACTAAACCTGTCGTAAAAATGAGGAGAAAGTTTTCTAACTAGCTTCTGTTGAAAACTTTATTTCAGAGTCACCTATACCACAGAAGGACAGCAACTTAAGTGCTTGAAATATCTTCTAAACACTCACCGTTTTGTTTAGCTGCTGTGAACATTATCAACAAAAAATCTACCCTCCAGCCACATACTAATCTACAATTAAAATAATTAATCTTTTAAGAAAGGAAAGAGTTTACGAACACCATTCTTTTTCCCTAGGTATTAAATATGTGCAGCACTTAAGCCTACCTATACTGTATTTAAAAAAACTGGAAAATCTGCAATTAAAAACACGAGCCATTCTGCTTCTTTTGTTTTCCAGAACGCACTTCATGTTAGACAGAACAAAAGAATAATAAAAACATTGAGATAAGAAGAGTATGCATGACACTGGACTCTTCAGTTGTCAAATAAATTTATTATTTCCGTATGTAAATGTATCTTTTCGTACCTTCACTCCCAGATGAATCCTGGTTATCAGGCTCTGGGGATGAGAAACCACACTCTCCTTTCTTCTGACTGGCTGGCTTTAGTTTGATTTTTGGAACAGTAACCTAAAATTCATAAATTTATGTGTTATTTCCAGAGAACCAGAATTGTAGCAAAGCAGCACATTCCAACAGTGACAGTTAAAAGCACAATATCTAATCGATGCCTTGAGTTTTAATATTTATAATTTAAAAATCCTGTACTGTCTAGAGTATAACTGAAGTTTCTTGTGGTCTGTTAGCTGCTGCTCTCCTAGGCCAGATAGACATAACAAACCCTCTCCAGGCCTGCCGTCCAAGGACACCCAGCCTGTCCTAGGCCCAAAATGTAAACCAACATCTTGGGAAGGGTGGGCGTGAGCAGGGGAAAATTACATCTTTAACTGAAGCTTTAATTGGAGAATTGAACTTGATATGCCATTAGACCAAACTTATAAAAGTGTGAAGAACTTATGACCTGGGGTCCATCTTGGGGTCCATCTTGGCAGTAGCCTCTGGCTCCCCAGGGTGCACCTTTGAAGGCCCTTCAAATAAATACCTACCTTTATTCCCTTACTCTTGTCTAGTCTCTGTTTTTTAGGAGGCCTGATAAGGCATCATAATAGAAGCCCAAGTTTTAATTTTTGATGTATTAATAGTCTGAATTTTGTGCATCTTCCCATTTAAGGGAAAATACACATTAAACTGCTGAGCTCAAGTTTGCATATTTTATATTCATATCCAATCAAGCAATTTTTACCGCTTAGGATGCAACACAGAAGTGAAAGACATTGTATGGACTGTGTAACCAACATTTTTGTAGGATAATAGCATTTCCCATCAATCCCAATGCTTTTCTGATCTTTATACACATAATGCATAATAGATACAAGTTCCTGGATCTTGCATGTGCTGTCAGAACTGGAACATACCATTGGTGTCCGATGTCGAACTTTTGTTTGGATTGTGCCATCTTTTTCAAACTGGATCATATCATTCAAAGGGTCCCATGGTCTGGTACTAAACAAAGAGAATATTATTAACACTACAGCAATTTAAATAGGAAATATTTCCTTTCTCAGAAACTACTCAGTATGAAGAGGCTAAAAGTCTCCCTATATAGAAATCACACATGGCGTCATGATCTTATCTTCTACCTATGGTCCAGTCATAACCTAAAGGGCCAGTAGAGCCAAAAAATGAACTTCAATGAACTTCAAATGAATCCAGATCAAACCCCCAGCCAGCTGGTAAGAGTACAAACTACTATATTAATGAACAATATCATTATGAGTCTTTTTTGCCAATCATATGTATTTGCAAACATGGAGAGATTTCCTGCTTTAGATACAATTATTATTTTAGAACTACAGGGAAATTAGGGGAATTTAAAAATATTTAGACTCCTTTCTGTTGAGTTTTCTTTTTTTTCCTTTTAAAAAAAGCCTAGGAAGGCAAGTTTAAGAATCAGTTACCTCAAACCTGCTGTCATCCCTTAGTGGCTAATGGTAATCAAGACTGGTTTCATGAGACACTAATGAGCTATGCTCAGTTCTCTTGCTCTGATTTGTTAAGAGTACTTTTCCAATTACAGCCTGATACAGAATTAAAAAAAAAAAACCACAACAGCATAAGACATAGCTCATGAGAGAACAACAAGTAGCCAAAGGCAAATACTAGTGTCTCCAGTGATTACAGGCTTTTCAGGACAGAAACTGCAAGTGAGGCGCAGAAGGACATTCTGATGCACAGCTTTAGTGAGAGTAGATTAAGCATGGATTTCCTTTCGTGTCCTTCTGTAATGCCTTTTAAATAGTTGTAGCTGTTTCAGATGTTGTGAACACAGACCTGCACTTACATCTTAGCTTAACCTGACTTGAATAAAATGTCATCTGAGGTAACTGGGTTAAGAACTAGGCATTGCTCTCTTCTGTATTTGTAATCCAGATGCCTAAATCCATAATCCAGATACCTTAACAAGTGCTCCAGCTCACTGCACACAATAAGCGTAGAAGACTGCTCTCTACATGGACCAGGTGCAGAGACAGCATTATATGCTCAAAAGGAGAGAGAGGCTTCTTCCAGGGAATGCTGACAGTGCAGACTGCTTTCTAGCACATAGCAAAATTTCTGTGGCACATCCTTGAACCACAAGGCCTCAAGGACAACAGAAATAATGCAAATTAACAAGACCGGTCTTAAAGCTGCAGGGGATAGTCAAACAGATTTCAAGTACAGTCCTTTTCCTGATGGTTTTACACAGGGTTCAAGAGCATGGGCAGTCAATTCAGCTGGACTGTTCACAACTCTTCCAACAGGAAGAGGCATCAAAAGCACTAGAAGGTTCAAACCAAGAGAGGGTGCTTCACAGAGTGTTTAGTCTAGCTGCAGAATTTCCCTGCTGCAGGATGTTTTCAGTGGTGAAAGTCTGCACAAACTTAATAGGAAACCAATGAAATCCATGGAAAATAAATTTAATGAGAGTTATTAAATACACAGATTCCTTGTTTGGTTCCAGGAAACCTCCAAGTTGCATATTTGCTGGAGATATGGAGAGTACTCAGGGTTCTTGTACTCTTCCCTCTACATACCCTTAGGCCACAACCTCAATATTGCCATTCTTGTACAGAAAGGTAAAGGCCTCCCAGGTTCAGCCATGGGAATATACTTCCAGCATCCATGGCTTCGAAGTTACTTAACTCTGTATGTATCATCTTTGGCTATTTTACTTTTACAATCCCTACAATACAGAAGCATGCTGGGTACTGAAAAAAAATTAGCAGAACGTGAGTGCTCTGTGAAAACCGTCACTAGTAAAGGGCTCAGCTTCAAGTTGACTTTTGCAACATTGGTGAGGACAGAATGCATCACTCCAGCAGTCAGGGAGACAGCTACATCTTCATCTTCTGACCTAGAGCATCACACAAATTGATTCACATACACTCATGTGCAGGACATATGTGACAGCCAGGCAGAGCCACTGGTCCCAGCATTAACTATTGCTGTAAACATGCTATTCTCAGAGCTATTCTAATATATAACAAATTTAATAGCTCAATGCAACTAAGCACAGGTTTCTCTGATTGTCAGGCACTAGATTTTCTGATTTCCAGCTGGTATGCCCATATGTACCATATTTTCCAGTTTGGGAAATCTATGCAGCTGTTCTGGTCAGGCTAGAGGGGAAGAAGGGAGGACAATGCACCCCCTAGTGCCATGCCCCCAAAAATCTAGAATATAGCACAGCTATGTCATTATACATAAATAAGCTCTGTGTCTCGGTTCTTCTGCCCCTGAAACCACAGGAAGAGGCTCAGCAACATTATCAAGCACTCCAGGACTCACTCAGCATATTTGTAGTGCCATTCTCCTGTGACTGAATCCTGATCGAACAGCTTGCATGTCCACTCTTCACCCTTAAGTTTCCTCTCTTTGGCACTCTTTCTCTGAGCTTCTTCCAGAATGTATTTCTCATGAGTAGCTTCTGTTTGGTCTTTATTATTTATTGCTTTTGTCACTTGTTGCCAAAGCCTGACAAATGAACAATATACAGAGTCACCAGAGTCACAATTTGCTTGACAGAAATAATTGCAAACAATTTCCTCAATTATAGGCGAAGTAAATGGACCTCCCTCCAAAGAGAATATTACCATCACCCACCAAAGAGAACATTACCATTTTAAATAGATGTTTTATCTACATTTCTATAACGATTTCCATGATTGTAAGGTTTATAAATAATGGCCTTATATTTAACAGTCTTACTTTATTTTATCATCAAAGGCTAGTATAATCAAACATGGGAAAGTAATGATAAGTTGCTTATAATTTGGAGAAGACTACGAGTTTTATTTTGGCAAAATAAATACATGGTTCTAAAGTGAACTTACTTCTCTGACTCAAAGTCATCTTGCTCTTCAAACTTCACAGTGTATCTAGGTAACCTACGCTGCTTCATATCAGATGTTGGGTTCCAGAATGTCTCTGAAACACCTGTCTTCTTATCAGTAATAGTAACTTCACTGTCCTGTAACAGATATGATTGGTACCTTAATTGTAATTGTGTCAAAGAGGGCCAAAATGACAAAAAAGCAAGGAATAAGCCTTTTTTTTTTTTTGTAATAAGAATTTATTTTCTTTTGAATGCATGCAGTTAAGAATAATTAGATACACTAACTTTAAAATTCAGTTTCTGCCCTCTGTGCTAGGTTCTAGCTTGGAATAGAGATGCAATGGAATCACTACCACACCCAAAAACAAGGGATGCCATGTCACCTCCCCAGAACTAAAACAACTTAAATAATTTCATGCTGGTGCCATAACAATTCTTCATAGTACTAATGCATATACCAAAATATTTCACAAGCTTCATCATAAAGCAACTTTTCATTTTCTTCCTAAACTACTTAAACATGCACTTTCCCACGTTTTAACAGCAGCTGCAAATACAACAATGTTGATTCTATATTTTCTTGAATACTTTCTACAAAAGCAGTACTTAACTCTTTTTTAAACACGAGTCTTTTTTGTATTTAAGTGCTATTTTCACCTGTCTCAACCATCAGCCAGAATTTATAAAAGAGCATCACTCACTACTTACCCAGTGACCCTCTAAAATAGCCAGAACTTCTTTGCCAAGCTTAATTTTCCCTGATATTTGGTTAACACTGTCATTGTTCCCCAAAAAAGGCTGCAAAACAAAAAGAAATGGTTTCATGTTTATTTGAATAACATATGAATTTTTGGTCATATATTTAGTGTTAAGGAAAAATGTGAATTTATGACATGTGCTGTAAACAGCCCTGATAGCTTTAATATTGTATCTTCTGCCAATTTAATCCCCCAAAGAAGTCTAAAACCAGAGTAAGTAGTTTCTTTTTCCCTTCTTCTTAAATGATTTGCTGAGTAAAAGTATTGTCTAAGAAATGTGGAAAGAAAACAGGAAACAATGCAGAACACAGTGACACAGCGACATCCCAAAGGACACAGTCGTTTGCTGCACTAATTTCTCAGCTTTGCCAAGGACCGTTTGTTACTAGAGATTATCTTTTGTAGAAACAACAACAACGATTGCCAGGGATTTTCTCTGGCCTTCTGACAGGCTGCACATGCATCCAGTGGACTGACAAGGCAAATTGTCAGTTAATACAGCCTCCCAACTTTTATGATTCCCCTATAATTTCAACTGAATGCAGTTTCCCTCTCCACGTGCACACTTCTTGAAACCTGTTTTTTCAGCTTTAAATCAGTTTCCGTCTCCAAGATGGCAAATGCACTTTTCAGAAGCCATCTAGAAGTAGTTTAGGAACCTTTGTTTAGCTTACGCGAGCGCACATGATGTCCATTCTGCTTCTTGTACCCACTCACAGCATTTACTAACCTTGAGTTTGAATTCAATTGTTGCGCTGTAGCCAGTTTTCTCACAGGTGATGTTGACTGTTCCTCCAAGCTCTAAGGTCATTGTTCCATAAAGAATTCCTGCAAGAGAAAAAAAAAAACCAAAACAAAACCCCCAGCTAAAACAAATGTTTTTACTGAACAAAACAAAACCTCTAAGTTACTTGGGTACAATTCCTAGAGTAGACATGCTTGTGCCAGAGGAAAAACTGTATTTTCAGATGACCTTTCCTAACAACAATCATGATCTTTCTGCCAAATAAGATAACCCAAACAGAAACAAAAAGATCTAAGTGAATTACAGATAAGCAGGAAAAACAGTTTATGAAGACATATCTTTGGCAGGGTATGCTGCTCGCTGTAGCAAGGGTGATGTTTAGTCTTATTGGAGATGATTAAAGGAGGGAAGCTTCTGAGGTTAAGACAAAAAAATGACCTGTGACAAAGACAGCAAAGAAAAACTTCACTCAAAAAGAAGCAGTATGTACAGTCAGGCCACAGGTGAAGACACTCATGGACAACCAATATACAACAACTCTGATCATTCCCTAAAGACTTTCGAAAGTACAAGGGTGACAGTGCTGAGTACACTTTCTTTCCTATGATTACTGTCTTTCCCCCTGCAATCCAGTGTTTGAATCACTGAATGTATTTTACATACACTGGATGCATGTGCAAATATGCCTTCCCTGCATATTCTTCTTTCTCCCTATCAGCTTTGTTAGTAATACTAATTCTCCTTCTTCCAGTTTGACTTAAATGTGTCTATGCTACGTGCTGTAATTGTTAAGTATTGTTTTTGTCATCAAAGCTATAAAAAACCAGAACGCAATATTAAAAACATTTTTAAAAAATAGAAAGAGAAAAGTCTAAACTCATGCCAAATTACTTATTTCTGCAAAATGATCTTCATACATCTCAAAGGAAGAAAGTATTATATTTGGTGACTTTACAGTCAGGCTTCTGAAAGAGAATTCTAGCTATTCTGAGAGGGAATTCTGGAGTATATGGGTAGACACTACTGAATAAGTTACAGCTTAAAAATGAGCAATTCTGCAATCTATTTTGTGCTATTACTGACCTCCCAGAAAGCTTTACAAAGCACTGACCCATTTCCCATAGTGAAACTAAAGACAGATGCTCATGATTTACAATCAAATCACACTATGGTGTAGACACTACATTGCCTTTGATGTTTACAAGAGGAAAGTAGTGGAAAAGCTCAAAACTGGTCTAAAAAAAGGCAACTCAAACAGTAAATTAATGCCATGTAGTGACAGATAACTATATATATATGCTCTTACTATCTCTTACTATTTATGAAAAAAACCCCTTTTTCTGTGTCAAAAATTAAAACATGACAAACAACAGATGTATTTTTCTCCTGATAAAATATGTGGAAGCCTAGAGCCATCAATGTTGCCAATATTCAGAAGACTCTTCTCGGATGACAAGCTTGAATCCAACACAGTACATTACTTAGAATAACAAGCTTCTTTTCTCATAACTTTGCCATCTAGAGAATGAAAAAAACCCACTACCTTTACAATGGGCATATGGCATTGTCATTATATAATCTTCTCCCCTGTTTAGAAACGTTAGCCGTCCTTCTCCGTCTAGTATGGCAGATAATGAATTCCCTGAAATTCAAAGACAGACTGTCACATTTCTCACCCTGCAAGACAACAGTCAACATTCCCTAACAACAAAGCAATACAATTAAGAACATCAGTATATTTAGCACTGCAACCTATCCTGTCTCGTGAAGCCACTATAATACACAGCGTCTCCGACTGAAAATTAAAACCACTCCAAAAATAGAAATTAAAATTCTGAAAACCAGTAGCAAAAACTTCATAAGGAAAGGACAATACAACAACCAAGACACTGACTCTTCTAACAGCCTTTTTTCACCCACAAAACACAGCTCACATGCACCAATTTTACATCCCTCAATAACCGTACAAACAAAAAACCCCATTATTTACCGTAGAATTTTGATTTGGCCAGAATGCTACCACTAAGGCAAAAACCATCCTTGCGGTTGCTAACATAGAAGGCAGATATTGGAGGATGATGTGATACCTGTTGGGAAAAACCACATATTTGAGAAAAACAAGAACAAACAATATAGTATCAGCCTTGAGCTAATAATGACAATGTAAAATTCAGGCTGCACATATTGGAATGCAGTTAATAGATGTGAAATTTGACTAAAATTTTTAGACATAAAGATCAAGCAGTCACCTACTGAATTTCAAGAATTAAGAAAATCAGCACTTGACTTGTCCTAGAGAAAGAGGGAACAGAAATATTGGAAACACCATAATCTCTCTCTCTTTCTTTAGGAAGGCACACTTAAAAGACACATCTGTAAGAAAGCTATGCTCACCAGAAGAGGTTTTAGGATACTATTCATGTATTTCAATATATTTTCTGAAACTACCATAGGATTTAACTAGCACAAATACACAATACATTTATTTTTCTTCAAAATATTTGTTCCAGTTATTGCAGCTACCTGTTCCGCAATATAGAAAGTCTTGCTGTTTGTCCTTGTATGAATCCACATGCAGCGGAAAGTCTCTCCAAGTATCGGATTGTACGGCTTTTTTAGTCCCTAAACAGAAGTTGAATAGAGAGTAACCATACTATGCATGCACACAAGTCACAAAATATTTTATCAGTCTACCGCTGAAGATAAGGCACATAGGAAAAAAAATTACCATAATACATATGCTAAAGTACATCATTTGAATATAATGCTCAATTACTCTGCTCTTCATTCTAAAGAAATTACCATACATTCAATATATCCACTGAACTGTTCTACACATAAGGACACACAGAATATAAGGGGTGTTTTTTTTGCAGAATTATTACAGAACTTTTGTCTGAAGTTAAGTAGTAAGTACTTTCTGCCAATACTATTTCCCAACAACATGACTATGAAGAGTATTTAGTGCAAAGTGAAATGAAGTGGTGGAAACATTAGTCCTATTTCAGACTGCTATCACTGAAGAATGGTCAATATAGAACTGCTTCAACTTTATCAAACTGTACTTAGTTTAATTTCTCCTCCAAGGGACAAACACAATTGAATATAGTCCATTTTAAGCATGGCTAGGGACCAAAAATTTCCATGATGTGTTTGTATAAGCAATGAAAACCTTGCTTTTTAAAAAAAATGCGTAACAGTATAATTTAAAAAGAAAAGCTTACTCCACCATATCCCCTAAGCCCTCAAACTAGACACAATGACTAAAGACAAAATAATATGTGAAAGTATACCTTTGGCTTTTTGTAGAATCCTGACAAATACCACTTCACTACTTTTTTCATGCGGTTGTAAGCATTCTCTTCAAGAGCAGCTCTGTGAAATAGAAAACACAGATCAAGTAGCAATATTGCATCATTTATAACATGCTATCAATTACTGTGACATATCTTGAATCTATGAGCTGACTAAAACAGGTTTGTGATTTGCAGTATTGTAAAACTTTCAGCCCGATCCAACCAAATTTAAAGTTTTCAAATAATTGTCTGAAAACTGAAGTCAAACAAAAATGCCAGAAATAGTATTTCCCTACTTGAGTCTGTTCTTTGTAACACTAAATTTTATCCCACCCCCACTCAAGTTCTTCCATTTATAGGTTACTAGTTTAGTATCTTTTTACTACCAGCTTACTCACATGCAGAGCTCTGAGCTGAATCGTATTTCAATTTACAGTCTTTAATTTATTAGCTACATTTGAGCAGGCAACTATAAATCTGGACAGAACTTAACACTGTATTAAAAAAATTAACTAGTATTGGTTTCTCATTTTAAATATGCTTCTTTGAGAAAAAAAAATTAAACTAATTTTCAGAAGTCTTTCAAACGGTCTTCAAAAGCTAAAGCAGAAATGCCTGCAACACAATTGCTAATAAATTACTAATAGGGGCCAGACTTCAAGATGTACCATATGAGCTCTCAAGGCAGTTAGCTTTCAGAAAATGACAATATCTGACACTGTTACCGTATTTTAATTTTTAAAATGGTAAGAATCAAAACCAGAGATAGGATTGACTTACTCAGACAGAAAGTCTGCATGGTAGTAGTAATCAGACAGCTTGTCCAGGAAAGAGCGAGGTTCCAAAATAAATGTAGGCAGTACAACCTTGGACAAGTCCATTCCTGGCCGGACTTGCTTCAATAGTGTCCAGATCAAACTTTTGTTTTCTTCTGACACTTCTTCTGTCTGAGCAGCCTCCCCTGCCTAGGATGAACCAAAAAACTGCTTACAGAAAGGAGAAAGGAAACAATCCTCCAGAAGACAGGTGAAATATTCTAAGGTTGTAGTGAGAATGGGAAATGGATACTTAAAATAAAGCACTTCGAGATGCTGAAGCAACTATGGAAGTTAGATCAAGTTTCTATAAATACACTTATGATACATCTTTAATGAAGTACAATAGATACACTATTCAGCATTAAAAACTGCATTTGTTTTCATCATTCCTAGGCTGGAAAAATTTGAGGTAGAATATCATTCAGAAATACTCCCTTAGTCCCTTTCTAGGCATCAAGCACATTACTCTCTTCTCAAATGCAGGAGTTATATACCAGAGGGCTGTTCATTCTACCAGCTTTTCCCAACCATGAAAGCTGACATATTTATGCTTTTCACTGCCTTGGATCAGTCAGCAGCATCAGTGGTTTTCCTTAAAAAAGTACATGACTTAGGGGTAACTGAGCAAAACTAGCAACCACACTCCAGTATGCTCCTTTCTGTCTAAGAAGAGGGGAGATATTATCCCAAACAGATTCTGAAATCAAGAGCAATGGTTGTAGAAAAAGCAAGGAAAGGCATCCCTTTTTCCAGAACAGTTCTAAAATGCATACTCAAAAATTTGTCACTTAAAACTCCTCAGCTTTTCCTAAAATACTGTTTTGTCTAGACATTAGATGAGAAAGCACTAAAGCAGAAGATATTCAAGTTCCATGAGTTTAAAAAAATCCTCACAGTCATATGCCTTAAGGAGAAAGGGGAGGTTTGTGAAAAGGCTTATTTCAATTTCTGTTACCACGTTTTTTGGTTTATAAATCCCTGTCATATTTGCCTGTACAGGCAAATACATAAAGCAACCTGCAGAAGTGGAATAAGAACTCTGGGGCATCATTAGAATGCAAGGTGACATCAGAAACACAGCAAGCCTTCCACTAAATTCTGCAGACTGTACAACTGCTTAATTTCTCTCTTGCAGGAGAAAAAAAGAAGTGTCAGGTTGCATTCAAACCTTCAACCTGAAGATTTTTACTTGAAGAAAAAACCAGGACTGAGTTAATAAAACCCAAACAGAAGTAACAACAGAAGAACAAGTAGTCATGATGAATATCTGCTGCAGGTGGCCCTTTCTGTACCTTCTGTCTGAGCAATATACCAGGTAATTTCATTATCTGTTAAAATCTCATACATCATAGCACAAGAGTGGCAAAGCAGAGCAGAATATGGGTGAACAGAACCTCTTCTATATTTTATTGCTGAAAATAGAAAAGCCAATCCTGTAAGTCAGCTTTCAAGTGTAGTCTGACCCTTAAACTATCAGCTTACTATTTGGAGAAGCTGCTTGCTCAGTACATCAACAGCACTTTTACCTCCCCAAGTTCTTCAGGACTCTGTTCTAAGTAAGTAGTTTCCTTGATATCACTTGGTTCTGGATCGACATAAGAATCATCCTGTCGCTCCGATGTGTCACTATCACTTTCTTCACTTTTCCCCAATCCATCGTTATCAGATTCCTCGTGGTCATGGTCATTTTCCTTATCAGACTTGTCAGAGTACGTATCTTGATCTTTGAAGTGATGCCTTTCAATTTCACTGTCATTTAACCTATTAAAAATAAAGGCTAAATGAATCTTCAACTTTACACAATCATTTCATTGTTTCCAAACCAGGATCTTAAAAAAACACACACCAAAACTGCCAGTATCAAGCCTGAGGTGGCAGCAGTGTCAAACTAGCCTTGTTGTAAATATATAGGATGTATACTTTCCTCACTGAACTGCCAAGTGACACTGATGAGCCTGGGACAGCAACCACCTCTCTAGGAAGCCTGCTCCAGTGTCTTGAGCACTCGGTATAAAAACGCTCCCTAATGTCCGGTCTAAACCTCTTCTGATGATACTTTAAACCATTCCCATGCTTCCATATCAGGGAGAAGAGTTCAGCACCTCCCTTTCCAGTTGCCCTGCTCAGAAAGCTGTAAGTTTGCCTCTGAGCCTCTTTTTCTCAAAACTAGATGAACTGAAAGTTCTCAGTCCCTCCTCACAGGACATGCCTTCCAGCCCTTTAACATGATTTGCTGCTCCTCCTCACAACATAGTCAAGAACCTTCACGAACTTTTTAAATTTTGGGGCTCAGAACTGCACACATCCCTCAAGGTGAGGCCACAAGAATGTTGAATACAGCAGCATAATCACTTCCCTTGACCAGCTGGTTAATGTCTGCTTGATGCACCTCAGGATGGGGTTTGCCCTCCTGGCTGCCAGCGCTCACTGCTGATCCATGTCGATCCCGCCGTCGGCCAGCACCCCCTGGCCCCTTTCCACTGCCCCTCATCCGGCCCTGTGCCCGCCTCTGCCCAACTGTGAGGGCAGGGCTGCTCCTCAGGCACTCCTCTCCCAATTTATTCTTGTGCCTGTCATTACCCTGCCCTAGGAGCAGAATCAGGCACTGGGACTTCTTTAATTCCATGCCACTGATGATGGCCCAACTCTCCAATTTATGCAGATCCCTCTGAAAGGCCTCTCACCCCTTGAGAGAGTCAGCAGCACCTCCCTGTTTGGTACTGTCAGCAAACCTGCTAAGAGTGCATTCAACTCCTACATCCAGATCACTGATAAAAACACTGAACAGAACAGGCCCATGACTGAGCCCTGAGGGACACTGTTGGTCTCACCAGCCAGATGTAGCTCCATTCACCACATCCCTTTGAGTCCTGCCATTCACCCAGTTCTTCAACCAGCACATTGTAACCCTATCTCATAGCTGAATAATTTGTCCAGAATGATCCTGTGAGGGACAATATCAAAAGCCTTACTAAAATCCAGGAAAACTACATCCACTGCCTTACCTTCATCCAGGAGGCAACTGACCTTATCATAGAAGGATATCATAGTAGCTAAACATGACTCCCCATGGACTGTGCCTGGTGATTCATTGTTCTTTAAATGTCTTTCAATAGAACACAGTATGATCTTCTCCACAGTTTTTCCACATACTGAGGTTAGACTCACAGGTCTATAGGTTCCTGGGTCTTCCCTCAGGCCTTTCTTGCAAATCTGAGTACTACTGGCTGGTTCCCAGTCAGTGAGGACCTCTTCAGACTCTCCAGACCCTCGGCAGACAATTGAGAGGTATCCTGCCGTAACATCCACTAGCTCCTCCACTACTGTGTGATGAATCCCACTGGACCACATGGGCTTACAAACATTCAGCTGATACAACTTGTCTCTTACAGTTTCAGTGTCCACAAATGGAAAGTCACTGATCCTGCACTCATGGGCCCCCAACTGAAGGGGATCAGGCAGCCCAAGGTCTACTACTGGTATGAATGACTGAGATAAGAAAAAAAGCATTGAACATGCCTGCTTTTTATTCATCCCTATTTTTAAGGGGACCATCTTCAACAAGTATAAGTCCAAGGTTTTCCTTGGACCTTCTCTTGCTATTAACTTACTCCAAAAAGCTCTCTCTCAGTTGAAGCTAAAATTGCTTTCACCTTTCTTCTCCCTCTTCTGCCAACCCAATTAAAGCTAGACCTGCCAGTTTTGTTCCTTAGACAGTTAAGCACACTGAATACCCTCAAAATATGCTATATCAAAAGATCTACTTAATTAAAGCATTAGTTTTAATTAGACTTAACAGCTGTAGCTAATTGCTGTGATTGTAATCTGGGACAGCAGTTGATATCAAACAACTATTCCAGAGTACAGATCTCCAGCTAAATTGTACACAGCAGTCATATTTCTACGAGATAAAAGGAGCAAAACTGCAGCTGAGCCAAGCTTGGTCTTCTGTATAGGGCCTTGAATGTTGTAGGGGGCAAGAATTTATCTTTTTTGTGCTTTTCTCAGACCATCTATGCATTGCATAAAAAGAATTTCTCCCAGTCCAGGTCTCTCTCTGGGAGAGCATACTCTTAACAGCAGTACAAAATTCCTGCCCACTCAGAAAAGACATATGGACGGCTAAATCTTCACCTGAAAATATATTGAATTGGTGGGAGATTACTAAAGTGGATGCCTGAGAGGAAGCTGTGAACTCATGGGAAGCCCGTGCTGGAGCAGGCTCCTGGCAGGGACCTGCAGACCTGTTGGGAGAGGAGCCAATGCTGGAGCAGTGTCCTGGTAGGACTTGTGACCCTGTGGGAGACCCATGCTGCAGCAGGCTGTGCCTGAAGAACTGCCCCCTGTGCAAGAGAGACCCATGTGGCAGCAGTTTGTGGAGAACTGTTGCCCATGGGATGGACTCACGTTGGAGAAGTTCAGAAAATGATCCCCTGTGGGAGGGACCCCCATAGTGGACTCCTCTCCCTGAGCAGCAGCTGGAAACCCCCATTCCCTGTCTCTTTGTGCCTCGGGGGAAGGAGGTAGAGCTGAGAAGGAGGGAGGGGTGGGACAGAGGCATTTTTTAAGGTCTTATTTTACTTCTCATTATTCTGCTCTTATTTTGTTAGTAATAAATCCAATTAATATCTCTAACTCAAGCCTGTTTTGCCCATGACAGTGTTGAGTGAGTGACCTCTCCCGGTCCTTATCTCAACTCATGAACCTGCTGTCAAATTTTCTCTTCCTATCTCACTGCAGAAGGGAGTTGAGAGGGAGGCTTTGGTGGGTGCCTGGCATCCAGCCACAGTCAACCCACTACAACCATTCATGCACTGCACTTAATAATTTATTTCCACAAAGCTTATGCTCACAAAAACCAGGCTGAAAGTATTTATTGAAATAATCAGGGAGTAACTCAAGGGCACTTACACATTAGATACCAGGTGATATCACACAATTTTAACTTTTATGCGTTTAATCATTAATTATTATTCATCCATCTGATGATTCATGCTGAAACCATTTAAATAAAGAAAGGATTATTAATTTCTTTAACTAAAGAACAGCAACTTATAGTCACATCTACCAACTTTTGTCATGTGTACTAAGCTAAGATTTTCCGCTGAAGCTAACAAGAGACACCAACTTAAAATTTAAATTTTTTCTATTTTGAACAGTTTAACGGAGTACTTAAACCTGCTGATGTGATACTCCAAGTTCCTTGGGACAAACTTTCCTCTGGATCTACTCTGCTTTAAAAAAAAGACTTTTTCATTTTATGTGCAGAGTATAAAACAAAGTACAAATAAGGCATATAAAGAGAACTCAGGAGCAAAATAAACTGTAGCCTTAGCCCCCCTGTGATGAAATTATCACTACGAGGTTCTTCCACAAAGCAATCAGGTTTAGCAATTAATTCACTTACGGTAAGTTTTCTCCACTGTGCAGGTTGTTAGCACGAAGCAGACCATAGAAAGAGACATGAGTACTGTCTGCTGAGGAGTTCAGATCGTGTTCTTTACCTTCCCTAATCATTGTACGTTTAAGCAGACTCGAACATTTCAGTGCCAGCTCCAAAGCATCCATCCAACACCTGCCTAAAGACAAATTTAGTATTAGACTAAAAATTAAGGATTTAACGGAACTATACCACTTCTGTTTCCTAACTGGGAAAATTAGTCCTTTGGGCCTGCTCACATTGCCTTTGAAGACACACTTCAGAGTTGCTCCATGTTACGTGCATTAGATTTTACGATCTGGTGGGGACATAAAAACAACGCACAACTACCTATTAAGGAGAACCTTAATAACAATTAAAGTGCAACTGAAGTGCTGTAACAGACATAAGACAACTGAAACCATCTCTTTCTCATAACTAACTGTTGTGACTGCTGAAAATCAAAGAAGTATCTATTTACCATCTGATTCTGAAGCGGCTCGGATGATCAAGTAACTGCTGGGCAATGGCAGAGTTATAGCACCAACTGCTTCACCTTTAGGACCCTTGAAATACACAAAACAAGAAACAGCATCAGATATTTTAATTCAGTTTTACAGTTTATAATTTAATGTAGTAAGAAGCTGACACACTGCAGGGCTATTTACTGTCACTCAGCAACATCTAATGAAGACATGAATGGAAAGATGGACAGCCCTCTTTCACTGGATTTCTTCTTTAAAGACTTCATTCTAAGTATAGGACCCAATTCAAGCCCACTTTTAAAAAGAATGGTCTTTGGGATTCAAAAAAAAAAAGTCTATTTTAGTTGGGGGTTTTTGTTTCGTTTTTGGTTGGGGTGGGTGTTTTCTGTTGGGTTTTTTTGTTTGGTTGGTTGGTTTTGGTTTTTGGTGTGTAAATTAGACTTAGCCAAAGTTTTATTTTCACTACGAAGTTCTTCACACTTCACATTAAAAAAAAAAAAATCCAAAAGACCTTTCCATTTCTGTCAACCTTCATTTTGGAATAAAATCTTAAATAACCATTTTAAAGTCCCTTCCAAAAATAGTTTACCTATGGTAACTTTAAGACAATCGATAGGCAAAGAGGGCTGTATTAAACATACTTGAAGCTACCGCCGAAAGCTGGGTTAAGCCTGCCTAACTGATGACTGAACATACTTCATCTTTACAGATTTCCCCCAGAGAAGCCTAATGGAAAGCCAGTATAAGGCTTAGAAGAGGGAACTGGAAAGCCAGCAGAAGTTTTAAGCAAAAGCAGATAAAGGCAGATAATTTTAGAAGCAAGCAAATGAAACAGCCAGAAGGTTTCTGAGGGCAAGAAGCAGGTAAAGGAGTAGTGATGCGGGGTGGTTGTGGTAGCCTTGGTGGCCCTTAAATACCAATACAGAAAAGCTAGTGCTGGTGTAAACGATGTTCAGAAACTCCCGAGGAGTCAGTATAGAGTAACAGCAACTGGGTGTTACAAACAAGATTCCAAACCTCAGTCTCCCCCTGAGAGTGGAAAGGTGTGCCTACAAAAAGTCTTTGGTGAAGCAGCAACACTGGGATTAGGAGCTAGTGGGTACCGAGAACCAAGAGGGACAACCCCAGAGCATGATCACTCCTCACCCCAAGAATGGGAAGGCAGGGAAGAAGCCCAGTCTCACCAGAGGAGGGGAGAGCACCATGGCACCACACCAGGCAGGGGTGGGAGAGATGCTGGGGTGCTGCTCGGAGGGGACCACGGCACCACGGGCGCACCAGCACCGTGCCAAGGCCTCAGCCATCAGAAGTCCTTGAAACACTTGGGTCAAAGGACACAGACTAAGGGCAGCCTTCTGCTCATGAGATCTGCCCTTTGGGTTGATACTGTGGGCACTTTAGGGTATGCTACTTATTCTGTACCAAACAATTACAATTTAGAGATGCAGTGTTGTTTTAGTGTCTGGTTTTGGTTTTTTTTTATGCAAGAAAGTTACACTTCTTGTTTTAACAATATATTGATTAAAACCGAGTAATTTTTAGCACAGATTCAAGTAAGTTGACTTATTTTATATAACTGCTCATGGATCTTTATTTCCTCTAATTGGTTACTGTTCCAACAGCACTGGATACTTTTCTTTGGTATCACCCATTATGGTTTCAAAAGCAAATTCCAGTAGTTAGTGATCTGTTAAGAGGCACATTAGTTTCTGTTTGCTGGGTGACTTTATTTGGATTGTCTCTTTTCCTGATGGAATGACGCTACAACTACTCCAAGCCAACGGTCAAGTTAAAAATTCCATTAGATTAAAAAAATTTTGAAGTTACTTCTTACAGAATATTCATGCCAGTAAAACTCAAATGCCATGAACATTCTTTCAAAGACAACAATGGAAACTGATAAGCAGTGACCCCTGACTAAATTGACTCAGAAAAAATTATTTGCATTATCTTTTCTAGTTATTACTTTCAGAAAACTGAAATGGCATCAGGACCAGGCACACAAGGAAGACAAAACAAGGTACAGTGCATCAGCTACCTCAGAGTGCAGGAGGAACATCAAAGACCACAGCAACAGGCTTAAGGGAGCACGTGAAGTGACTGGCCACAAACTACTGCAGAAGAGAATTTGCAGTCTGCCAGAAGGACACACCACGGCAAGTGTGTTCAAGTGAGAAAATCTCCTGCAGTACTTATACCTCTGTACACGTTTTTTGCAATGCCATCTTTCTGCACTGACTGCAAACAAGGCTCATTTTGCCTTGGACTTGAGGTTCTTTCTGCTAAATCTACTCTAGATCAGTCAACTGCTATTACACTTATGCAAGTTTGCCTCATGATACTACATCTGTAAGTAGGACATTATGATTGACTTGGTAAACAAGGCAGAAAAGGGTTTTGAACTTAAAGGCCTTTCATCTAATGGAATCCAGTAATTCTCAACTGCAAATAGCCATACCAAAATGAACAAACGCCACTCCAGCTCTCAGCACATTTAGAATGGACAATATCAACTTGTTCAGGTTCAAAATTTGACCTACCTTAAAAAAGTAAAAATCTGGTAGGGCATGTCCTCTAAATTCTAAATATCTAGTTAAAAAAACAAACAAATCCATTTCTCATTGCCAAGCAATAAAGAAATATAAGACTGATTTGCGATCTTCTGCAGACAGGCCACCACTTTGCAATGTATGTATACATATCATAAATAAAGCACATTAACACCAAACACTATGGCTTTGGAAAAGGATATGGAGTTTGTGTTCTGCAAACGCGAGATCACCACTAATTACTGAAAAGTCTGCCTAAGCAGTAATAAAATAAAATTATTCAAAAGAAATTAGAAGTGATTTGATCTAAGTTTGGCAAATTCAGATAACAGTGATAAATGACCACAATTCAGAATGACCACAAGCATCAAGAATTATATTGCCTGACTTCCCTAAGAAAAGGATGACAGATTTAATACATCATATTCTACAGATGTGTCAGTACATCTACATCAATTTAAGATGCAGAAGACAAGACAGCTACTAATTGGGAGATTCTAAGATGTATACTGCAGAGGGTATAATTTATTAATTATAACAAGGGCCCCAATATTGTACAGTAATTTCATCTAAGGCAAGACGTTATTTCAGAAGGAAAATATGTTCACTTGTGCTGTGCTTCCACATCCCCTCTCCACACGTAAACACAAAACAAGGACTACAATAGTTTATCAGATTATAAACAATGAGTAAGAGCCAGCATTAAAGATCCTTACAAGATATTGAAATAAACCTTTGCTCTGCAGAACACACTGTGTTTTTCAACACAGGTAAGAGCTGCTCACAATATTATGCCATATATGACAAGGCAAACAGACATCAGAACCGAGAGAAAATACTTATCTTCCTAACATCATAACACGTTGCAATATAAGCTATTATTGCACAAGCAAGTAATCTGCATTTTGACTCTTACAAGCAAATTGAACTAAGGTGACATTTTATTACATGAATATAGAATTGGACACCAAGAAATGTTTCTAACAAGACTCTTTCATTTTGGCAAATCTCACCTTAATTTCTCAGATTTGAGTGGTGTAATATACAATGTTAAACACTCATTCCTTTAATTTATGTGATTGCCAGTGATGGCATTCACCTTTTCAATGGCAACCCTGTGCACACCACACTTCTGAAGCTCTTTAAGTACATAGGGCAGCATAAATCAAATACTTTTCCCGATGAACAGGACTAGATGTTGAGGGCTTATATTCAGAATAAACAAACCATTGAAGTTGAAACAGAAAACACTGTTCAGCTTTTCATTAAGGTTGTCTTTATTCATAGCTGATTAATGCTAGTCATCCCTTAAGAACCATGCATGCTACCACTAACCTTTGTAGCCCATATGGTCTGCTCCAAAGGATGAAAAAGCTTGAAACAAAACCCATCTTTTTTAGAAGGCCTCTCGATGAGTTCACAAACATTCAGCAGGACTGTTCCTACCCACTGGTCATTTTTGGGAGTTTTGTAAAGAAGCAACACTCCTGGTTTCAGTACACACCACAGTTTGGTCCAGCTTTTCAAGGTGCCACGAATCTAGAAGATAAATAATTACAGTTGTATCTCAGTGAAGTCAATACCAAAACCATCCCCCTTAAAATTAAAACTGAAATTTATTAGCTTTTATTTCAAAGCAAAGTTTATCAGGTCTTTCAAAAGTTTACCCAGGTTTATTAAAGAATATAAAGGTATGCTTGCTCTTCTGTCTTGATGAATACTCAATTCTACAAACGGGTATGCACACATCCAGATATGGGAAGTATGACAACTTATCTGAAAACTTAATGAATTTTCCTATTTGAAATATATTTTATCACTAGCATGAGGACAGGATAATCCTTGGAAACAAAGCTCCTCTGAACACAGGTCAGACATCTGATCATAAAAACAAGATATTAACAAAATAACTCATATATTCAAATTTCTTTGATAAAACCTTTTACAACAGCTGTTAGCTTCAACCTCTATGTGAATTAAAAGAACTCTTCAATTCCCTGAACTTCCACATCTCAGACCGTTTGCATCAATTCTGTCAACTCTGAATTTTAATTGCTTCTGTGTGTGTAGAATTGAATGGCAACTTGACCTCTGAGCAGTGTTTCAGCTTGTTCACATCGATTTTTGCAAAAACTGGGGAAACTTTTTCCTGGCAAGTTATTTGCTTGGAGCAAACAATAAAAACTGGTTAAAGATCTTTTTTCTTGCACTATTAGTACAGTACTACTGTGCTATTCCTATCCAAAGAATATATTTACAAATGTAAGGAACATATAGAAATGTATAAACTGCACTACTGTTGATAACATGGACTGCTATCTTTGAGACAGCAGTAGCAGCTAGTTCTTAAGAGACAAAAGGAAAATTACCAGAAATACACAAAGAAACCTGCATTCAAATATCTGACTGAATCATTTTTGCTACTGTTACATATGTAACAGAGTTGCACTTCAAAGCGTAAAATGAGAAGGACAAAATGAGAACTGCAAAGCCAACTCATCCCAAGGTGATGGCTATGCACACAAGATGCATGTGACTAGGGTGACTGCAGTAAGTGGGAGACAGGTTCCACTTTAGTCCCCTGAGATTTGAGCACAGAGACCTTGGGATGCAATTAGCAGCTGCTGTGCCTGTAGAAAAACATTAACAGCAAGTAAAAGATTGAGCCTTTCTTATTCTGGCCAGAAAGCAGCAAGCAACTAACTGCTCCATTTTCAACTCAGGTTTCACACTTGGATTCTGACCTTCAACCAGTCAGCCATAACAATAACTGAGGGGTCCGTGATTGTGCTAAGTAATTCTTTCGTGGCTCTCTTCTTTTCTTCTCTGTAGTTTTTCTTTTGAACCTGTAAATAATAATAAAAATATTTACAGTGTCACAGCCACAAGCCAGTTATCAGCACAAAAAGGCACTGACCAATATAAGCTGAGGAAAAACCTGCTAAAATCAATTCGCAATACAGATATAGAAAAATAGCCTTAAAACAGAGTATTTGACTTCAAAGTGCAAACAGTTACTTCAAGAGCAGCTATGAAGTAGCCAATTTCAGATTCTTCTGCAATTTTCTTTTAAAACCGAGGACTTTGAAACTCCTGTTAGAATCAAAAACGAGAGAAAACCCAATGAAACCAAGCCCCTCCTCTCCTTCCTTTCCTGGTGTAAAGCACAAAACCAAAACTAGACTAGATTCCAAGTTACATGCACATTATCCCATCTGTGGTCTTTACCCACCAGTTATTTTCCCTCCCCAGGAGAAACTTGCAGCAATGCATCTCCCTCACCTAAAGCCAAATAATTTTACATTTCTCCTGAAACGGTATCTGCCAAACAGTGGAGTTTGGTCTTGCTACAACACAGGGGGAAGAAGATAGTAGAAATGCCCTCAAAGTGTAATGCTGATAATTCCATTTGTCATTTCATTGCATGCAGATGTCCTGACATCCCTGCCAATCTGAATTAACCTATAATCTTCTGCGTTATTCTACAATATTGTGCCATCTCAAAGATTGCATTATAGAAGCCACTATTCAAGTAAAAATACAGCAAAATCTGAAGAGACTCAACAGCACAACTTCTCACAATACTTAAATATTCCCTAAGTCTCATCATTATTAGGCATTTTTGTCTTCTCATTAGAGAACAAAAACGTAGAAAACTACGTGAATGCATTTATAGTCCACGAGGAGTTATTAGGAAATTAATTCACCTTGAGAGATTCTTTTTTTGTAAGTTTGCTTGAAGATTGAGAGATGTCCTTCTCAGAGCCATTGAAAAGCTTAGATTCAGACTGAAATTCACAACACACATAACAAATAAGTGACAATGATAGATACAAGAATATATTTTACTCATGCCAACACTTTGGAAAGTGTTTGAAGTGCAATTATGTTTGTAAGGTTCCCATTCCCTCTCACTTCTCTACAGCTTCCCCCCTTAAAAAAACCCAAACAAACCACAACTTGCAACATGAGCTGTTCACCACCTATTCATGGAGTCTCTTTTCACAAGGGTTTTATGGGAAAGAAGTCTGAGATTCCTTCGGAAGCAGCTGACCTATACACAGAAAGTATTTAGCTCATGTAGACTGTTACTAGACAGAGAATGCTTGAACAGTTAGGCATTATTGTAGCAGACAGAGAATGTTTTAGGAGAATCCAGGTGTTTTAACACAGGAGTCATTCCCAGGATATATGGATCAGAATATAGCATCAGCTGTCTTCATCCACAACTTGACAGCTTCTCCAGATGGACTGCTATAGAGGCACTTACCCTGTGACTCATGAAGGAAAATACAGCCTCTTCAATCTAGGATTCAGCGCTCTGTAGAACAAATCATCAGAGTAGAACTGCCCACTAACGGCACTCGTTCTGCTCCTTGCTCCCTAATTCCACGCTCTGATTACTTTGCAAGTCATCTTCAAGAAGCTCACGGTGGTGTCAGGCGGGCCCGAGAGACCCAAGTCTTGTTCATGCAGGACAATGAGCTGCCTCAGCACCACATGATCCCCCCCCTGCCTCTCTCCCAAGTCTTGTAAGGTTCAAAGTTTACTCCTGGGGTTCGTTGCCTACTAGTTCAAAGGGAACTCAAGCCACCAAACAGTCACTTTAGGAACAGCATTCTTTAGGGGGGGAAAAAAAAAAGGGAAAAAGAGGAGTCTAAGAGGAGTTTATCCTTGAGTTTTCATATCATTCTTATCGGACATCAGAGAACATTGAGTAGGTGTCCACTACATACAAACTTCAGACAAATTACAAAGAGTTGTATTTCTTTGTACACTGAAACATAAGCCTGGTGGATGCAAACTTTCTGCATTGTCCAAAAAAAAAANTGTAACATTCTAAACTGTGTATTCAATTCAATTTCAAGGACATTTTATCAAAACTGACCCTCAAGATGTTTCACATTTCAAATCTCAAACTACAGTGCAAAGTCTGTTCACTGAATTTGTATTTTGGAATACTATAAAATGACAGTCAAAAAACATGCAAGCTTTGAGGAAAACATACTGCAATAATAAAAACAGTGCACTTGAGCACTCTCTTAGCTCACAAGCTGCTCAAACAAAAGAAACAAAACAAAGATTCACAAGCTGTACAGAACAATTTAACCTGGATTCTACTTTACATCTTTAATTCAGAACTAAGACTTTACAAGAGTCTACTTAGCTACTCTAAAAAAGATATGTGCAATAACTGGCAAAAAGTAATTTCAGCTCAAAATTGTTTTAATGATAAGTAAATTTTCTTCAGCTTCTGTATCTGTCTTGGAAAAATGAAGGAAACCTCTTTATTTTGCAATAAAGGTATGTTCTTGGCACTCACAATTTAGCTCTAAGATGAGCATTCAACTTGAAATTAAACTCCTCTCTCTAGAATTTAAAGGAAATACGGTATTTCAAATGTAATAACAGAAGAGGGGAAAAATGCTTATCACTGTCACATAAGAAGAGGTAATGAACTCATTATGCAAGCTATAATGGAGCAACTTAAGCAAAACATTCATAAATATTCTAGTTGCTCACTAACAGAAAGCTGAGGCAATCTAAAGGTCATGCATATAAAAGCCCCACACCAGTAAGTTTCACAGGCTTGCTGGTTTAAATTTTCTCATTGACTCAGTTTCAAAGCTCACTAATACGACACTGAGTAAAGGTCTAGATTTACCTGTTCAGTGTTTTGAGACAGGTCAGCATATATTTTTAAGCCAGTAACCTTCTCACTGTTTTATCTACACATAGTGGATGGGATAAAAAATTTAGGAGAAAACACTCTAAGAGAACCTGCTGTAACTCTCAGCAAAGTACATTCAGTACCAGATTCCAGGCAAGTCCCATCACTGCTTTTCCGTTCTCCCTTCAGGAAGAAGGGCTGCTATTTCACTTGCATTAGTATAATCAAGGCCCACATGCAGCAATTTAAAAAAAGGGCAAAGAAAAACATGTATTAGCAGAAGTAGGAATCTTGGTCTCATCTTCAATAGAAAGACACAAAAGAAGTAATAGCAAAGAACACAAAGACTTAAGATCCTGGAAAGACAAGAACCAAGAAAAATAAATATAAAGGAGAGGAAAAAGGAACTGGATTTATTACAGACTCTCAAGAATCATTTATCTTTGACTATCCATGTCAGAAGAGAACATATTAACTTGATTTCTAAGTCAAACTGATTTTGAAGTTTCTGGACCAACATAAACATTTTCATCAGAAGAAAGCTGGATGGTAAAGTATACTTCCTTGATATCCCTGAAAAGTGAGGCTCTAGGATGCAGTAAAGCAAAAAGATACAAAGTTTTGTGATTCCAAGTCATGTGTAAGCCACCAACAGTTTGAAATGCTTAACTACACACCACAAAACTGCAGCATCAGCTGCAGAAACTAAACTGCTTATCCCATTGCGATTTCAATCACACCATTTAAGCCAGGAAATACTACTCTAATGTTTAAGTCTCTTAGTTTTCCTTCAGTATCTTTGTAATGCTTCTCTTTATGGCTCTGATATATCAAATATCACAGAAAAATTTGTGTCAAGACCTCGAGTGCAAACCGTATCTCCAAGGGGTGTGGCTATCTGTGCCCAGGACAGAGTGCTGTGGGAACAGCTGTGTGCAAAAGCAGCAAAAAGCAGGAATTTCCCCCTTTCCCCTAGGAGCTAGCTGTGCTCAAGATCAGGTCCTCACCTTCCAGAGCAACCCACACCCGCTGCGCCCTGACAATATGTTTAAGTGTTTGCTACCGTGTTTGCCTCTGTAAAAAGACAGTAGACATCCTTGCAGAAAGTAGAAAATCACACAGCTGGGTAAGTTAGAGCCTTTAAACTCTATGGCAAGGCAACATCCCACTCCAAGATGACAGCAAGAAGACTCTATATTTAATTTTCACTACTTTGAACCACAGATTTGCATGTGATGTCATCCTGGGAACTATAGTAAGAAATTCCCTTTAATTTTTATCTATTGCTGAATCTGAAGAGTAATATTCAATATTATCTACAAGAAAAGTTAAATACATTTGCCTTTAATTAAAAAGGCTTAACTCCTTTACACACCAACATTTTAAAGCCTGGTTAAGAGGTTGTTTTCCTTACCTTGCTTTTTGACATAGAATATGCCACATCCTCTTTACTTTGTGATGCTTCATCCTTCCCTTTGTCAAAACCTTAAAGAAAAAACAGCATTGGTGCAAATCATTTAAATTCATTAACAATTTACATGAGCTAGCCTTTGAAATAAATTTGCCAATGTGTTTAGCATAAAAAAGTACAAGTAAATTGGATTTTCAAATAACATATACATACCAATC
This sequence comes from Oreocharis arfaki, assembly GCA_013398015.1. Lineage (NCBI taxonomy): Eukaryota > Metazoa > Chordata > Aves > Passeriformes > Paramythiidae > Oreocharis > Oreocharis arfaki. Next base: position 841,890 of record VZRR01012119.1, read on the forward strand.
TGTCTCATCAGTTGAAAGCATACTAGCTGCTACAATATACACTGATTTAACACCCATTAAGAGGCAAGAACAGTCCACTGTATTTGGAAAATGCTGCACCTGATCCAATAACCTGATGAATTGTAAATATAATGTGCCAACTTTTGTCCTTTTACTTTCTCATTTTCCCCTACCTGCATACATGCAGGCACAGAGAAGAGTACTAAATAAAGCCTTTTCTCATTTGTTCATTTCTGTAGCTAGATAATTGTTAAATACCACCTACATGAAAACAAATCTGATTAAAATAACCAGTCAGGATTTTCTTGCAAGAAAATGGAAAAAGTTCCTTACATTAGCCTTGAATTTGTACTTCCAACTCGACACTGAAGAAGTGTAACTACAAGGCTTTATATTAAAACAGTTATCAAAATCCCATGTTTTTCTTGTGACAAACCCCACACTTCCCCAGGATCCAAAAAAGCAAAATAAATCGGTGTATGTGTGACAATGGAAAACAGGGACACGACTGGTATGGGTGCTGCCACACAGCTGCTATGTGCCACAGAACATAGGCTGAAAACCTAGCACTCTTTCACAGAAAAATCACCTACTCTGCTTACGAGACATGCTCACTAGACACAACATCTCACTCACTGATCCATTTTATTTGAAGAGGCTGGTGGCGGCATAAAGCTTTCATAAACAGGACTAAAAGAAGTTGCACAATGCATTTATCCGAGTAAGTCAGCATGCAATCGTTTACTCGCCCTTCAGAGAGAAGGCAGATTAAACCAGGAAGTCATACATGGATCTCAGAACAGCCCAGGCAGCTGAGAAGCCTGCCACAGGAGTGTCCGAGAGCTGTACCCACGAGAGGGCACTGCACCAGCAGGGACACCCTGCACCCATGGACACTGCACCAGCAGAGACACCCATGGACACTGCACCAGCAGGGACACCCTGCACCCATGGACACTGCACCAGCAGGGACACCCTGCACCCATGGACACTGCACCAGCAGGGACACCCATGGACACTGCACCAGCAGGGACACCCTGCACCCATGGACACTGCACCAGCAGGGACACCCAGCACCCATGGACACACCACCAGGCACCAGTAGGACACAGCACCAGCAGGACATGCTGCACCCATGGACACACCACCAGTGCTTTAGAGTGTCCCTCTGGGCATGGTCCAGACTTTGAAACAGAAATCAATATTCTGATCCCTGAAATGAGAAGACTTACCGGGGAAACTCCTTGATTTCACATTCTTCAGGGGAATGTGCGTAAGTGCGGGGAAACTATGAGCTTTGAAATAATTTCTAACTTTCTGTATCAGTGTTGGGTAGTTTGTCCATTGTAGGATTTTTTTTTTTCCTAATTATCATCTTCACCCTTCCACAACTTATAATACCTAGAAACCCTAAGACAGAACTGATTCATTTGTCACAATTACACATCTTGAAAAGATTCATAAAGAGACATTAGGTTGATCTCCAGGTTACATGAGAAATCTTGAGATTCCTCTTTGTTTTGGTCTGGTAATCAGTCTTTTTCAGGTTTTTTCTCCCTTTGTATTTATTACTTTTGTGCAGATATTCTTTTTTAAGACCAGATTTTTAAAAATTATACACTGCAGTACAATATCTCATTTTGCACCCACAGAAAGGAAGCCCTACATGCCTTTACAAACAATTTTTACACATCCTCATAGAAGCCCCACCTGGGCACAGTTCACTAAAACCTTCACTTTTAAATTCTTCCAACACACACCTGCAATAGGCTTGTTCAGCTAAAGAAAACCTGTAACACAGAAGACCATTTAACAACAGGGAAGAAGTACCTTCACAGGCAGACTTGTAGTACTAGGGAAGCCATAAAAAATCCAGACACCAGAAGCCACATTTCCTGTATAACACCAAATGCAAGAGCACATTTTCTACAGCACTAGTTATCAGGCATGAAACAAAACAAAGGTTATTTAAAGCCTCAGAGGCTAGACTTGTCTTAATTCACTGAGAAGTTACCAGATTTGATGCCAGTCTCAGGCAGTCTAACACACACCAGGACCATAATAGAGGCTTTCTCCTCATCCAGCACCCAAAGAAATTCCTCAAAAGGAATCAAGTCCCACTGAAAATGCAATGCATTTGCATTTTCCCCATTTGCAATTGGAAATGACTTTCCCATTTTTGTTTATTTAACAGCACATACAGAAGACTTACTGAGGGGAATCAGCAAGGAAGTGTTAAGTCAGGATTGTTCTTACAGAAAGAAGCTATTATTCAAAGTTTGCTTTCTAAAGCACAACAGTTTTAAGGACTTTACACACCCTTATCTAACAGAAATACATTTTTTATTTTCACAAACAAGCTTTGCATCAGCATCACCAAGAAGAAACGAAACCAGAAAGAACTATTCTGTCCCAGAGAACTGGACATGAACACCAGAGTTCAGTGGCATTTCCATGAATTTCACCTTCCTGCTTTCAGTGTCTCGAGCTGGAGAGGTGTACGTGCCAGGTGATTCATGAACATACCACCACACCAACTGTTCCCTCCCTCACCCACACGCACAGAAAAGGGCTCTCTCAGGGGTTCATCAGCAAAGCCAAGTCAGGGTGCTGCACCTGCTGGAACACCTTGCACTGGCCCATCTCGGTCTGTGAGGAAACCCAGCCATCCAGCTTTGCATCACCCACCATGCTACTGGTAACCTCCCTCTCTGTAGAGGGATAAGCTCACAATACAGACAGCTGTCTGGAGCAGAGACTGCCAGGGCACAAAAGGCTAGAAGCAGGGTGTAATATAAATAAAGTGTTTCATGTATTTCAGTGTTTATCAGCAGTGGTTTTGGGCATAATATTTTAGCTTACTTGTTCTTTCCCATCTTGTAACTCAATCAGCAGCTCTTGAATGAAATAACCTGAGCCCACATTTCACAGTTTAGAAATTCAGGTGTTGAAGACCATCCTTTTCTGTAATTTCCTCTCCATTGAATCCTTTGAATTTATGTATCATTTTTTATCTGCAATCCTGAAAGCAACCTTTAGAGTTAGCAGCACCACTACTGTACTCTCTAGAGCAGTTTTGAGCATCAGCAATTGTGTCCAAAGCAACACCACATCTTAACAGACTTTCTCCCAGTGTGACCTTCCTTATCTTAACAGCACAGGTCCCATGGGCTCTGAAAGCTGATCCCAGTGCCAGTGCAGTCAGCCACAGTTCATAGTGTGACCCTGGAAGCCAAGGGAAACTGTCCATTAGTGCGTTCCTACTGTGAGCACTCAGCATGTTCTTCCAAAACTTGCAGGTGAAAATCTACATTAAAACTCATTAGGAGCTTTCAGACAGATATAAGAGCTTGACAGAGGAACTAGAACCATTGTATACAAGAGGTCGATGAAACAAAGTCAAAAAGTGCTGCTTTAGAGATTGAGCCAGATTATGTAGTCAATACAAAAAAAAATTCTTCAAAACACTGTTTTTGACAAAAAACAAGGCTGTGGTACACAACAAGATTAGAGACTATTTAAGATAAAGACTGTGGCAGGGTACAGTTTCAAACAAAACTGTCTAGGTAATATATTTCAATTTTCAAGCATAACACATTTTTTTAAAGTTGCACCCACAATCTGTCCCTTCAATCAATTTTGAAGGAAGGGAAAAATCAAAAATCAACCACATAACTCTTACATCTCAAATACTGATTTTGTGCTTCTCAATAAATGCCATCTGCAATTATGACACATGAGAAAAATACATCAGAAAATAGACATGGTTACATTTTAATGTCAGATCTATTTTATTCATAAAAGAAATAATTACTATCCACTGGAGGCTCTTTTTCAAACATACAGAAAAACCAGTAAAAAAGCAATGCAATGCAAGAAAAGGTCACAAATAGCAATCCGAGCAACAATATGACTGACTTCCAACTGAAAAGAAAGGAACAGCCTCATTTGATTACTGGTGTGCATGTTCAGTTTTGAGGAACAAATAATTGAGCTGGAAAACGTTTCTGGAAGAAGTATGAGCTGTACTTAGTGAGAATTATCAATACTGGTGCTATATAATGAACACATCAGGAAAAAAAGGGAAAAAAGTCTTTTTAAAGAATTGAACACAGGGAACAACAGTCTTTTTAACTGACTGACTTTCAAATGCTTCTTGACAACCAGATTTAAGACTACAATCCCATATTAACTAATTCAGATTCCTCCATGGACTTTAGAAGTGAAGTAATCAGTAAAGTAAGCAAAGCCTTTTTATGAGTTTTCTTATAGTCGTGTTTTCTTTTGTAAGCACCATATAAAATAAAAAAAAACTAGCCAAAGACTGTCATCACTGTAACTACACATGAGTATCTTTTAGACAGACAATCACTCTTTGCTTAAGCCAACCTGAAAGAGTATATAAAGAATGTTTATTAAGTATGTTAGGAATGTTTAAATTCTTCAGAGATATATGGAAGATTTCAAGAGAGAAATTTTTTAATTCTATGTACACATTTGAATTTTTTAATTAAAAACCACTTTCCCTTTATTCTGCATTTTAAGTAGTCATTCATTGTCTGCTTATGAACAGTGATCAGCTTTAATTGCAGAATTCTATACAAAAAGGAAGCAAATACAAAATGAAACCTTTTTTTTTTCTCTAATTACCAGACTACACATATTTATTTTAAAGGTGGGAAGCATCTGTCTAGTTGCCAACCCCATGCTTTCAATCTTTGAGACCTTTTATTTCGTTAGCAGCTCGAATAAAACTCAGTGTTAGATTCTTGGTAGAAGGCTAATCATTTCCTGAAGCAGAGTGAAAGGAAACATTCCAGGATAAAACAAGTTTATTAAGACATGGTGCCTGCAGAGACCCCCTCATGGCCAATCTGCAATCTCTCCCATGCTCTGCATCCAACTCTGCTCCAGGGCTTCAGAACCAGGGCTTACAAATGCCATACTGCAGGAGGCACACAACAGAAAGTGAAAACTGTTTTATTCCCCCCCCTTTCCTTCTCCCCACAACATCCTGGCCCTGTGGGACTACACAATAAACTGCATCTGTGGGCATGCACAAGACAAATCACACATCCAGAGCAATTCTGGAAAGAATGCACAGTTTGTACTATGTCCCCTTTCAGGAATGGGTGACCTTGTAACACATTTTTAAGCACTGAGGCTTTCTGAAATAAACTGCTGAAATTCAGGTACCTACATCAGACGTGCACATTATGAACAATGAAACTCTACAAATTCATATCAATATTCCAGTACTGATTTTCAGGAAACAACAAACCTGAGCAAATGGAGATTGAAGCCCTTTCAGGGGTTTTAAATCTTCAAAATCTTGCACTACAGAGTTCAGCGAGGCTATGTTTTAGCCCTCATTTTCTGTCTTGTCATTTTATGCCAAACCATTGATGACCAGCCTGCAGATTTTCCAGCAGTTACAGCTAAATGAAAACCTTCTGCCGTACCTTACAATTTTAAAGCAGACCCATTATATGGGTGGGGGGGGGATGGGAGCAGTGAAAAGTACAAGAGAGGAAGGCATTTATAAACCACATCACAGAAGCTCAGTCCTAAAAGCCCAAACAACCAAAACAAACATTCCAGTCAGTCTCAAATCCACCGATGCATTTTAAAACGAGATTTGTGGCAGTGTAAAAGCTAACTCACTCGTTTGCCCGTCTGCAGATCTTGCCACTACAAAGAGCTGTTATCTAAATGCATACAAGCAATACTCTCTCCGATTTCTACCAACATCTCAGTACATTACTTTCATTTGAGCTGAAAAATCTGAGGGGAAAATTATATTCGCTTCTGTACATTTTAAGAAATGCAAGACCGAAACAAACCTGGTAAAGCGGGAGAGAGCTCGTTATATCCGCCAAATGAAGCATTCCGGACAAGCTTTCGGCCATCAGCTCTTGGAGAAAACACAGATGAAATCCCAGCACATGAAGAAAACCTACGTCGCACTGGACCTTCTTCCTTCATGAGTTAAGGTGTTTGTGTAAGGATTACGTTCTCTGGGAAAGCTGGTTAGCATAAGCTGCTTGGAACAAGAGTGGTGCAGTAGCAGCCTTTTACCTCACATTCTGATGAGTAAGATACAAAAGAGGAAAAAAAAGAAACAAACGAAGGGCGCACATGAAAAATGCAGTGAAGAGACAGAGGCTGCCAAATCAGCAGCAAGCCAAGCAACACTATACTCCTCTCATCAAAGCCCTTAGGATGCTTAAAGTGGAATGGCTTTGCTTCAGCTCCTTTTTTCTGGGAGACACACTACATCCCATTTTTTACCTCTCAGTTTTGGCCCCACTCATTTCGAAGCACACAAAAATGGTATTTATGTTTTAAGGATTCCTTAAATCAAGTTCCTGTCAGTCTTTCAAGTCCCAAATTTATATTGCACAAAGGACAACTCACCAGCTATGTGGCTTCCCTGTTTGATACTGTGGTACACTATGGGAATCTGAAAAGGGAGTCAAGCATTTGCATTAAGCAGCCAAATGGAACCTTCCTGTTCAGGCACTCACCTACCTAGTTTTTGTCAACTGACTGCCACGGCCTCTGCATTTTCACTTCTTATTCTTATCTAAAAGATGAGGCAGTTGTTTTTTCTTCTCAAAACTCTGCCAATATTTATACATACAAACCAGCCTGACTCCTGGAAGAGCTGCCCTAAAAAATCTCCAGAAAAAAGGTTTTTTATTATTAATGCTCCAAATATTTTATTCAACAAATAAAATACTCAAATGGACCAACTTAAATTTTAAACGTAAAAAAGATTCCAGTAAATTGTGTTTCAAGACTAGAAATCAGCTGATCCAAACCCCTCCTACTGGCAGCCACCAGAATAAAGTCAAATAAGCTCTCCCTAACCTCCTTTATCCACTGCTGGTTACGTCAGCAGCCTCTTTGCTGCGATGACTAGTGTGCACAGCCACCCTCTTCCATATGTGGAACTTCCTTCCCATTTGGTGTTTCTCTGCTGGTTCCATTTTCCCCAACACACCTTATTTCTGACAAAACAGGTTTTGAAACCTCTGCTAAAACACAGGACAATAAGACACCAAGAACTGGCCTGAAAATAAGAACTTGAGTTCTACCTTACTCCATACTACAGGTCTGCTTTTCTTACAAAGTGAAACACATGCCATAAATTAAATCAACAGTGCGTGAATGCTATTAATCCTCAAATAATATTATTTACTCCGAATCCTTATACAAAGAAGTGTAGCTAACTTCCCAAAATATGACACGGTAAAAACATGTACCAGAAAAAAACAGATATGAGGCAAGGATAGCCATGAACAGAAACCATTATATGCTATATAAAAAACACAATTCGCTTAAGCACAGGGAATAGGAAAAACTGGATGAGCATCATGTATTCAGGCCTGTCTCCATTTATCCAATCCTGTGTCTCACACTTCTTTCAGCTGAAGCAGCCCTTGTCTAAATGTCCCAGAAGGAACAGAAGAAGCAGCTAAAAAACTAAAGGAGTGGAATGGTGGGGCAATGAGGAGGAAATGAAAGAAAGGAGAACACTAACTTTTTGGGTTTGGTTTTCTTTTAAAAAACTCAGCTCCATATCACCTCTCCAAATCTGTCTTAACTACAAAAAAAAGCAAATACCTTGGTCCAAACTCTATTCAGTTTATGCATTTCCTTTTCTTTTCTAATTAAAATCAAGGGAAAGCTGCAGTAGAAGTCCCCTTAACACAGAGAAGGAACTGTATCCTCTCATTACAAACCTACCTTGCCCAGTTAATGGGGCTGTTATCTCCTCTTTCAGAGTCAGGCTGTGACCCTGGCCAGAAGGCTCTGCTGACACTGGTATCCGGCCGTTTCCATGCCTTGTACTGGAACGGCTGGGTCACACACACTGCTGGGAGGGGCGGCTCCTGCAGCAGGTACCCGCACACCACTCGGTCTGCATCTGCCTCCAGCTGCTGGGCCCTGCTGGCCACGCCTGCCAGCCCAGCAGCTTGCTTCACCAGAGTCTTCTCTGCCACCTTAAGCTCACATTACTAAAAAGCGCCTACATTCCTACATGGGGTTAAAGGAAACAACACAGCCCTGAAGACCTTTCCTTCACTTCTCTCCATGCCCTCGCAGGTCCCTTGACACTGCCCACGTAGCCAAAATGTACACAGGAACAGATAAAAATGCCTCTTTCTCCTTCCTATGCCCTTTTCTCCATTTAGAACTGAAAGTGAACTCTCTGGATAGATAAAATTAAGAATTTCAATATGGATAATGTTACATTTCCCCTCTCTGAGGCTCTCTCCAGTCAAGGAAGCTGTTACTCAGGTATTGTAAGCAACTTCTGTTTTAACTCAACAGCAACACAGGAGAGGCATGCTCTGAGCCTTTTACCAAAATATGACTCTGTCTCACCACCACAACAGAGGAGGAAAAGAAAAAAATCTAATTTAAGTTTCTTCCTTCATCTCCTCACTCCCTCCCAAGATGAAAAACACCATAAATACTTTTTCTTCTTCTCTCCTTTCTGAAAATAAATTCAGACAGAAAAGGTCCATCTACTGATGAAATCAGACTTTGTGATCTTAGACAAATGTCCCAGGCAGCCTTCTAGCCTTTTGATACTAGTTTCCAGTGCTTCAATAATTTATATACTTAGAAAATGCACTCTCATGCACAGCTTAGAAGTTTACACAGTTTCAGATACTCAGAAACAGAACTACAGTCAAGTCCAACTGCATAAGTCAGATACAAGCCTGCCTAAACAGGAAAGTATCTGCACTTTAGCCTAAAGGCATCAGGAGCATGACACAGTGTATCTGTACATGAATATATGAGTTTTTTCACAACAGAAGTTTAAGTCATGATAGGAGGCACTAGACTAAGTATGCCACTGAAAGAGAAAAATGTTTCCTGGTTTCTCTGTTTTATAAAACACCTGTTATCAGCAGGAAGACAAAAATCCCTACAGGACTGAAATATTTAGTTCCTGTTCCTATTAGGGCAGGAGGGTGAGGGAGAACAAAGAGGAAGAATCCATTCTCAGTCAGTATGCTGAACATCTCTTTAAAGGAGGAAAACTAATTTAATGCATATATTTTTCTAAAGGCCAGAACACATTTCTCATATCAGATATTGAATCAGGGCTTCTTCAATAGTAAATACTGGCTGAAAACAAATCATAATCCCATGCTTAAGACATTCTTCCAGGATACTGCCTGGAGCAAAATGTCAATCTCAGTATACAAAACAAAGTCAAATAGAAGATACATGGAGTTCCAACAACTCACGAACACTTCTGACAAAGTCTGGTTTTGGCTTTAAAACATTTCTCCAATGGAAAAATACTTGCAGCTGAGAAAAACACAGTTTTAACAAAAAAGACCTCTCTAAATTGTACAGGTATGAATTCCATAAAATTAAACTCAAATCAAATCTATCTGGACTACCCAAACTAGGAATTTTAACCATAATAATCCTTTTTATAGAGATTTGAGAAGTTTAGAATAACAAACACATTCTACAAACTGATACTGATGCAGTAATACAACTAAGAGTATGTCTAGTGATGCAAAGTAAAAAAATAATCCTTTTCGCCTCACAGGTACCCAAGGAAAAGCCAAAATCTTCTTAAAACCAAACTCTGTGAACGCTGGAAAGAAAAGAAGGAGGAAGGAAAGGTTGGTGTAGCAGAGGAAAGCAGAGGCTTTTTAGAATTGCCCTGCAATTTTGACAGTAATTTACCCTGACATTTCAACATCGCTACCTTTTCCAGTAGAATTCTCCCCACAGTCCATGAAAAGGCCATATATAATTCTCTACATGCAGTACAAACACACTTTTGCAGCATGCAGAAAACTAAAAAGGAAAGCAGCTAGACTATCATACCTATGAAGGTTTTATCCAACACCTGATTTTCATATGTGGATTTGAAGTAAAAGTAGTTTTCTCCTATTTAATAAAAAGGGTATTAAAGATATACTTGCCTTCAGCACTGATATTTGATTCAGAAAAAAATTATACCTAAACCATAAGGCTACAGGTTGGAGAGTAGTTTAGAGAGGCAAATTTCTTTCACCAAATATTCTTCTGTTCTCTGGTATATCCAAGTCCAATGCAGTTTAGCTGAGGAGTAATTCCAGAAGCAAGCCTGAGAGTGGTGATGAATGACCACCAAGGCTCCCCATGCACTGCTGGCAACTGTACGTGGCTGCACCTCCTCCCTTGCTAACAGCCTGCCCAACTCCTCCCACACGGAGTAAATAGCCTTGCTCACTGCTCAGGTTTCAACATTGTCATCTCAGCCCTTATGAAATCCTCAAGGTCACAGCTCAGGTTCAAGTAGGCCGGTCCTGCAGAGACTGTCATGGAGAAAGAGGACTTGCTTGAGATGTTTCACAGCAATGAGCCCTGCTGTGCCTTTTAAACCCAGGACCACACTTCCATAAAGCTATAACCCACACAGAAAGGAGTGTACGCAATTTACCCAAGCCACAGATACTGGGTGGAGTAGCATTTCAGAAATTGCAAGTTTTAATAAACACACAATGACTTGCAGAGAGGAATGTGCCAGAGTGTCCATTACAGTAAGAAAGCAGGAGATCAGGATAATGTATTCAGGAGCCTAACCACACACAGCAGAACTTAAAACATCTTACAAGAAATTCAGCCTTACAACACAGACTAATATCATATTATTTAGGGCTCAAGCTCCTTCCTCCTACTGTGACCAGAGCCTCACTCATATCCCATTCAAGACAAGCATCACTAAAGCTACTCAAAATAAGTCACACAGTTTTGTGGAAGTGGGGCTTCACCTCCACACTCCGTCAAAAAACTAGAAAGTGACCACCTGTGTCCTGGGGCTCAGGCCCCTGCAGCAGGACAACAGACATTAATCCAATACAACCTAAAGAACAAGCAGTGCCCATGGCTCCTACACACTGTTGATTACGAAATACTTCCTCATCATCAAAAGCAAGGCACAACAAATTAAAACACCTCCTAATAAAATAGCAAGAAAGACGAACAGTCTCCAAGCATGAGGGCTGGCAAGGTTTTAGGGAGAATTCTTTTGCGGAAGGAGAAAGCAAAACTGTTAACATTCTTCTAAGACATTACATGCATTTACTCTGCAGAGAAGTTGCCTTACTTCAGAAGTGACACTTACTGTTAATATGGAAGTATTAAAAAAAAGCTTTTTGGAGAGCCTCAAGTAAGCCTTTAACAATTTCTTCTTTAGCAGTGAGACAATGAGACACTTATGGGAAGATGAAGTGAAGTAACGAAGAGTGACATGCTTAGTAATAATTTGTTCTTACTGTGTCAAGATAATAAATTATTTAGCCTGTCTTCAGCTTCTCTATTCAAAGAAAAGATATAGTAAAGGGAAACAGGAGACTGCATGAAGCTACTTCCATGACTAAGTCTGTCTAGATGTAGAGAGTAAACTCACAGGAAATGTGAAAAGAAAAACAGAAATCACTATTAAAGATTAAATATAACCCAACTATGCAGGAAACAGCTTGGTCTGGAACCAGATAGATTGGCAATATTTTGCCACCTGCAAGCCAAATACTATTATCAAAATCATTGTTAATACCCTGAAAAAAAAGTAACGGCACAAACTGGCATTTAAGCAGTGATCAACACCCAGGGGAGTTACAGCCTCGCCTGTGCTCAATGCCTCCATCTGCTGTAATTATGGGCAGCTGGATTCCTCTCCCCAGCCCCATAGCAGTTCCTCTCGGCTGTGGCTCCAGTTTTATGCATCCATATGAAAGAACAGGCTGTTGTGACCTCCTGGCAGAAATGTGCCCAGAGCACCACAGCCAAGTGCCTGTCTCAGGTAGAGTTGCTAATGCTTTGAAAAGGCTTCAAGTTCACTGTCACAGGGCTGTATCTTTCCTTCTGTTGGTCCACAGCAATCTGTCTACCACTGACAGCTGTTTAAGAGGAGGTGCATTGCTGGGGCTTCTTGCACACTGACCAGCAGGAACCCAGAACAGGGATGACGACGCAGGAGCTCCACACCTTTCTCATTGCCCAGCGAAACAAATTGTGCTCCTGCTGTCAACTGAGCCAAGCAACTGAAACAAGTGTTTTTTGTAAAAGCTGCAAGTTGCACATGTCAACAACAAACCAGCTTTAACTTGTTAGTTGCCTTGGGTACACAGTAACATCTGAGCCTGATATTTTCGGGGTCATTAAAGCTACAAAGACATCTCAGCCCTTCAACTGTTCTTTAGGACCCACTGTTTGAAAATGTCCATTCTTCGCTTTTCTCTCACATACAAAAATAGTTTAATTTGTATTTTCTCCAAAAATGCAGCATCCTGTAGATTAAAATCCTAGCACGAGCATATCCTTTAAATGTTTCCTCTGGAGTTGTTTAAAATACAAGCTCAGCACAGCCAAAAATGCCCTCACGCTTCCCCAAAATCAGCTTCACCTTCTCCTTCCAATTCACGGTGATCATCATCACTGGCAGACATGTAATTTTGTTTCCACTGTCAATCCATCTCCCTGCACCTAAGCCACTTCTGTTTCTCAGTCACAAAACACAATATATTTTTATCGTACTGCAAATTGCATGAACAACTACTACTCCTCCGCTGGAAAAGAAAGGCAGATTCTGTTTCTTATCTCCTGTCAGGCTCCCTCTGGGCACACATGTTCCAGAAGGACACACTCACATTTTCACCTCATCGGTATATCTCACTGATGTTTGAATAAAGACAGGAAAAACAGAGAAAAGTCTGACATTTTCAAGGATTCTATTACAGAATTTTTAATAATACTGTCTTTCCAAGAAGTGGTCACTGAGCATGCCTGTCCCTAGAGAGCTGCTAGACAGCCACCATGGTGGTTTCCGTGTTAACACCAAAGTTAGTGCTGGTTGTTCCAGAGACTGCCCCATCACAGGCTTTGTTTCATTCTGACTCACCTGGTTTTGGGCTACAAGTTCTATACCAAAGTGGCCTTGCAACACAGGTGCTTTTTACGCAGGCAGCGGGAAACACAACCTAGGTAGAAGTGGCCAAACAGCCTTGCACAACATCCGATTGCCCAGCAGCAAAAGCTAAGTACCTGTGTCACAGCTCTCCCTCACACATATTTAATCAGCTCTTTGTAGACTGTATGATACATTCTTCTGTTTTGATTCTCTGTTATCCTGTGCCTAGCTTGATATTGAATTATTTACATTACCCATCTCCTAAGGATGACTTCAGGTGTCAGCAACTAAAAGTGTTTCCATTTAGTTCCTTGTAAATGCCTTCAAATTCTGCATCTAAACATTCCCTGTCTCATTATACCGTACTACAGGCTCACCGTAAAGACCTTGGTTAACTGGATGTCAGTTACAACAGTCACCCTCAAGTACTCCATCATGTTAAGCTCTGTTCTACTTCATACTTCTCAGGCTTCCACAACATCTCTTTTTCTCCAATGTAATTAGCTCTCATTGTCTCCAGCACTGTAATTTTGCCATAGGAATAACTACCATTGAATATTCACCCAATTTTTAAATGTTGGTCAACCCACTCCACAAAAATCACCTCCCAAGCTACGGATAGGCTGCAAGACAGTAATTGTGGGTTGCTGAAGCCTAGCCCACATCGTACCATTTCTGTACTGAAATTGAATGCAAGCCAAATTTCTTGTTTCATGAAACTACAGCTTTATTTCTAGTAGTGCTCCTGGAAAACAAAGTCAGTGATGACTGATGCTAAAAAAGGCACAAATACATTTAACCAGCTTAAATTCACTTACATAAGCCCTGAAATATTCAGAAAAAAAAAATCTGGAGAGAAAACTTAGTATCTGCAAGGAGCTTGACGTAGGACAGTCAAGTCTTAGTGGTTTTCAAGCCCATTTCAATGATTTTCCTATGAGTGAAAGCCCTGAAAAAACACAAGTTTGACTTTATAAATTAGTGGGAACAGCAATATTAAAAGGAAGAATTTATTAGAGTATTCAAATACACTTACAGAACTCCAGCATTTGTCTAGTAAAGGATACAACACAGTACAGAGAGAAAATAACCAAAAGTTCTTTCAACATAATAAAAATTATGAACAAGTTACATTTATATTATACAGCAAATATTTCCAGACTAAGCTTGACACAAGCCAGAGGACATCAAGTGCTGTTCCAGTGAGGTAACACCAGGAATTAGAAAATATATCCGAGCTAGCTGTGTGTAGTACCAAAAATACTACCATCATAACTTTAAAATACACTAAAATATTACCAGATTCAGCACAGTAACAACTGTCTTTGTTTCAAAGCTTTTTTCTTACCTAAATAGTACTGAATGGGAAAACACAAATATGATCCAAAGTCACCTAAGACACTGCCTTTATTACTCTGAAACACTAATATCATTACTGTGACAAAGCAAGCTATGGGAGTTAGGGAAACTCATAGCAAAAACAGTAAATATAAAACCATGTCAGGAACACTACTCATGAAAAAAACTAAACGAAGCATGGATGACTAGCATGGCTGCCCATAGTAAAAGGGGAGAGAATATTAATTTTAAAAGCCTGAAGTTTTCACTAAGAACTTCACACACCCCAAGAATGATGTCTAATGATTTCCTAGGCAATAAACACAAGTAGTTTCAAACGCAAATAAGCACAAGGAGAGCAACTATTGCTTGTTTTTTTATTTCTTGAATAGACTATCAGCATGTCAGGTCTATTCCATCCAGTCAGTTCTCATGGATCCACAGAGTTTGTTTTCCACAGGTTTTTAGCAAGGCAGAGGGACTGCTTGAAAGCTGACAAAACGTAGTGTTGAGACTTTTCCTTTTTTTTTTCTTTTTCTAAAGAGAAGGATCTTTCAGTAGAAGTAATTATTAAAGTACCTTTACACAAAAGTTCCACTTATGGCACATCACTACACTGCTGACTAAAGACAATCTAAATACTGAGAAAAGAACGTTACTGTGGGTTTTACAGGCTTACATGCAAATAATCAGTTACCATCGTGTGGACTGTTCTCCCATCAAACAAATCATAGCATGCTTTAATAAACTACTGCATCAAGTAATGCCTTTTTCTCCTGTTTCAGATTAACACATAAAGATACAAATAATTACACACAAAATTTCAATATGCTTTCTTCCTTACCTCTTTATTGTAAAAATGCAGTGATTTTGAACCACTATTTGGAACAGATAATTAAAGTCAGAATCTAAGTTCTTTAAAACCTCTGTGAAAAATAACTTTGCCTTACCATGACTATGGGCAGGTCCTGGACTGAGACATGGTTGGAGTAACTCTTTGGTTGGAGTAAAATAGCCTTCTTTCCCCTGGTGCTGGTTCATTTTTCCTGGAGTTATAGGCTGTTCATCACTGTTTGTTACCACTGCTGAAATACAAAATGGATGCTCATTCAACGATGTTACGTGCTTCTGCATAGATTTCTATTAAGAACTTCACTGCTATTTATGAAACTGGTTTTCAACTGCTCTCTTGCAAAACATTTCATTCTAGAAACCGAGGTTTTCAAACCGGGTATTTGCTTTGGAGAGGATGGCAGAAAGAAGCCAGTAAGACTGGTCTAAGACATGAGGCAGAAGATGAAAACAAAAACTAGCATGAGGTTGGAAAGGCTGATACTGAATACAGACACAGCATTGAGCTGTTGCTTATCTTTTGAAATCCTTCTTTTTCTTACCACTTTTGTGACAGCTTTTTGTTTAACTAGCCACAACTCAGCCAACCCATGAAACAGCTTGCCAGATCAAGCTGGGTCAATATCCCAGAAAGCTAAGATGAATGTCTGTATATACATCACAAGAAACAAGTCTTAGCAATAAAAATCATGTACAAATTCTGTCAAGGCAAAGGCTTAAAGCAGAAGAGGTACTCTCCTTGAACCTCATCAGTCCGAAAAACTCGTCTGGTGTCTTCTTACCTATTTCTAGGATAACCTGGCCAGCCATCCAGTTTTATAGTTTCTGTACATTTCCTTAAGCTGCACACAACAAAACTGTACCTTTTTTCTTAGTCAAAGACTGTCTCTGTAACACCTGTCATGTGAAAGCAGATATACTGACAAAGTGTTCAAAGAGGGAAACAAGAAATATTTACTAAAGAAAAGACTGGAACTTACAACACTGATGATTTTAAGAGTTCCCAAGCTTTCCTTAAAAGTTCAGCAGAAGATTTGAGTCAAACCAAACAAGTTCTATTCTCTGGATGGACTCTGCAAAGTACAAAGGCCTTCTTAGCTTTATCACTACTATTATTACAGTAGTGGAAACATTTTGCAGCAAAACCTGGAATGAACACAAAGCAGTATGAAAAAACAAAAAGGTGCTTGAGTGTCCAGAGAAGGGCAAGGAAGATACTGGGGTACCTGATACTGAAGGGTCTGGAGCACAAGTCTGATGAGGATGGCTGAGGGAGCTGGGGTTGTTTAACCTGGAGAAAATGGGGTTCGGGGTAGGCCTCATTGCTCTCTACAATTACCTGAAAGGTAGCTTCTCCCACATAACAAGTGACAGGACAAGAGGAAACAGCCTCAAGTTGTGACATGAGAGGTTTAGATTGGATATTAGAAAAATTTCTTCACCAAAAGGGGTCTCAAGCATTGCAACAGGCTGCCCAGGGAAGTGTCACCAATGCTGTAGGTATTTAAAAGATGTGTAGATGTGGCACTTGGGGAAGTAGTTTAGTGGTGGACTTGGCAATGTTGGACTTGATGATCCTTAAATGTGTTTTCCATCCTTAATGATTCTATAAAGACTGCAAGGATTGCAATACACCCACCTGTATTATTTTTCTACATCAGATAAACCATCTAAAGCTCTGCACCAGACAAACTATACTCTATGTGAACTGCTGCTGAGGAAAAATGTGTGAGGAAATGGACAAGGGAGGCAATGAGCTCATTCTACCAGTTCAGAATTCAAGTCTGTCAGTGCCAAAAGGCCAGTATTTCAAAACAACGTCTGATTTTGCTCTTCTTGTAGTACCTAACTAACTGTTTATTGTTCTGCAACTACAAGGGAAAGAGGACAGCAGGGCAGTTGCTGAAATCTTGGGAAGGGACTGTACCACAAAAAGTCTGGTATGTGAAAATAAAAGCAGGGGATAAGAAACCAGTTGCTTCTCAGGTTTGCACAAAATTGCTCACTGCAAGGAGAGTCAGCTACACTTGTTTTAAAGATTTAAGGTGTACAGTGCACTACAGTAGAACCAACTTTCAGCCAACTAGCTGAAAAGTCCTTTTGATGAGCCACTGGCCATTCATCTTCCACAGGAATAGGATTTCTCAGGTGCCCCTGCCAGCTCCCATGCCGCTGCAGCAGGTGACACCATGGGCTCCACAGCAGGAACTGCACTAGCTACCCTCTCCTGAGTGACCTGTGCAGAAGGCTTGTTTGTGAATGGGCAGCATGCAGCACTGCTAACTATTTTTTAAGCTTTCAGCTTTGGGAATTCCCAAGGTTTCTTTAAGCTGTCACAATGCAATAATTTCTCAGGCAGTACTTGCCAGTAACCCGGAGTGTAAGCAAACTCTGCGCACAGGTGTTACTAAAGCATGAGCTACGTTCAGCAATGGTGACTCAGTCATACTAATGGGACTACAAGCTTCAAGCTCACTGTTAAATTCGTATTCCTTCATTAGGAGTCAATTAGGTCCTGCAACAACTCCTGACACTGTCAGAAAGGCTCTTTTCCTACAAAACAGAGTTTATGTATCACATAGTACAGAATACCATGTAGCAAGCACTTTACATGCCTGGGGATTCAAGGTGAGCTTCTTAAACCAAGTGGGTTTTCAAGAAATTCTACCTGTAATGCTGAAGAATGATTGGCAGGAGAGTTTTTAAATCTCCTTTTTATACAAAGCATTATAAAAGTACTAAACAAATGGAAATAAATCAGTTAAGAACATAACTATTTATGCAGACCATAGCAGCCACTAGGAGGAAACTGTGCCCCTCCTGCAAAATACCTCACCCTAATGCTCAGATGTTTGCTCTGAGGCGAGGGAGAAGACAAGGCATTATTTTAGAGAAGAAACCTCAAATAGTAAATATCAAAGCCTCCTTGTGACTCTTTGGAGGGCACATTTCAATACCAACAGAACTGCTGAGAGTTGAGGATATATACTTTGTTCATGTTCATCCTACTGGTCATCAAATTACCAATATAAAAGTTTGTCAGTATAATTCATAGAAGAAACATAAATCACAGTCTTTACAGCCAATTTATTTCAGGTAAAGCTATGAAAAAAAAAAATCTGAAGTGTCAGATTCCCACTTCCTCTGTTTCTATAATGAGCCTGTGAAAGTGCCTGCACCACTGAAAATAGCACAAGGATAGAATATACAGGAAGAGGTTTATTACAATTCAATTCAATACTGTTTTTCAGTGTCTATAATAAGCCGTATCAGCTAAGACCACAGCTTCTGCACAGATTTCTCACAGAAGAAAGAAACAATTTGTGCCTGCACCTTTCTTCCATCCCCCCACCCCAACCTCTTAAACCCAGGCAAACTTATTCTGCCAATCATACTATCATATTCATGCCCACAAACCTATGGCACAAGTAAGTCTTGGCTGCTTGTAAGCACATACATACATCTGAAGTTTTCCCTAGCACACCTCACCAGATCCAATCCTGAAGTACTACAGTATATATACACCTGTTCAGTTCTGAATATGTAAAATTATTGACATTAAGTGAACCACATATAGCACTATAAACAGACAAGCTCAAAAATAAAAAAAACTGTTTCTGAATCATTATTTCCATATCTTTACTATCTACACTACAATAGCATTTGAAAGTTTCATTTCAAACTGATAAAAATAGCTTTTTCTCTTCCAGATAAGTAATAGAAAAGATTTTTTTTTTCCTGGCCATAACTGGGAGAGGTGAAGAATAAACTTTTCCCACTAAAAAAATAAGAGCTATGGTAGGGAAACATTTGGATGAGTGGTATGCCAGGCAAAATATGTTTCCAACAGCAAATTTTCATCACGGTTTAACTTCTCAATTATGATACAGAAGAAAACCTAGTATTTATCCCAGCAACTATACGCAAAGATACATGCTAGCTACTATGAACATACATGCAAACATAATGTAGGAGAGAGGAGTCACTTACTTGATGGTCCAGGAGAGTCTCTGTTCTCACCATGATGCTGTGTACACATACAATTGAGGAATGAAGAACAGCAAACATAAAAATCCAGGCCAGGAAGAAGCAAGTGCACAAAAAGCAGCAGCAGCAGCGGGAAAGAAGGACAATGAAAACAGTGTTAGTTCATAACTAAAATACAACATGCACCTCAGTGCCAAAGGCAAGACCTCAAGAGACTCAGCAGTCCAGAAAATTTGAAGCAACAAATCTGGGAAATATGCTTATAGAAAAGCCATTATTAGAAGCCATCATTAGTACACAGCAACAGCCTCAACCACTTCTTCTGAGTGAAGACTCTCCAGCAGCAACTTAAGTGCTCGTAGGGACTTGATACACAGCATTTTTAAAGAAATTTTAAGCTGGAATGGCTCCAAAAGACTGAAGCTCTGAAGAAAGCTGAAATAACATAAAATGTTTCCAAAACCACTCCACTTTCAGAGAAGTGTTTTGGAAGGAAAAAAAACTTTAAAGCCAACAGTAATGTGCAAGAACCTACTAATGCTAGATCCAAGCCTACCTGCTTTTGCATACAAACACAAACTGAGAAGCCACGGATTCAGTTCATCTACAAACACAGGTAACATTTGAAATTGCTTAGGATGCAAGACAAACAGTGCAGTTCTAAATTTAAGAGGATATTTTATATCTAAGTACTTCCACAGAACCAAGTTGTATAAAAAATAATTTCTCTCCCACAGAATGCATCAAATATGGGCACTACAGGATGGTAACTGCACAGTAATAGCCTGTACTCCTTTCTGATATTTGATCTGAAATCTTTTTTAAATCCTTGCTAACCAAGACCACAATCAAGGCTAAGATCCTACTGTGCTCAGCCATGTACATGTACAGGGCAAATTCCACTTATGTCTTAAAAGATTTACTACATTTGAAATCTGTGAATAATAGAAAAAGAGAAAAAAGAATACTGATCAGCATGAAGATTTCCTCCTTAAAAATAAAATAAATCCAAACATGACATATCTTCTATATTCCAAATAAAAAACTTGTGGTCCATAAAGTAAGAGAAATCCTTGCTCTGCTTTAAAGAGGATCCAATCTTGCCTCTCTTATCAGGACTTAACAGCAGGAAATGTAAAAAAGAAAAATCATAATCAAAATCTTTGCAAGCAGGAGTCTTGTCCTGCACTCCTGACTCCAAACCACCGATTTTTTTTTTTTTGATCCCCCACACCTGCCTTAAGGGTGGCATATTGTAAATTAACAGGGCAATGTGCAAATGTGAAGTACTGCAATGAATATACAGCAACTGCAGCAGACATGATTCGAAAGGTGAGGGAACCCTTTCATAATTCTGCACTTTCTTGAACAGGACTTGATTGAACAGGATAAACCGAAATAAAATATAAGCACACTTGGCAAATAACCTTCTATTCCTGACAGAGACTAAATTCAGGTCAAAAAGTGAAGCCCATGAACTTACCAGACAGATTTGGGTAGTAGTACACAAAAAATATTCAAGAATTCAATGGCTTTCAAGGCAAAGTGTTTATTCTTAATGTACAGATAACATACCACAGACTGGGAAATAATTTATGTTCAAACTGGAGCTGCCCTACTCTCTGCCGGTTTTAGATTCAAGAGAATAGTGGCTGACAAGAGAACAAGAAGCCTGCAGACACTGTACAGAGATCCAGCAACTGACAGAAGGACTGGGAGCACCGCTGTTCAGCACTGAGCTGCTTTATTTGTCACTGGGAGCTGGAAAGCAAGAGAACGGAACCGGAAAAATACCTTGTAAACAGACACACAGGACCAGAAGTACCTGAGACTCAGCCAGATGTTCACTCGCAGCGCGTTACTTACGTGTGGAAGAAATAAGAGTGAAAAGGCAGCGCAGCAGGTCCTGTCTCACTGCCTGCCTCGCAGGCAGCCCTGGCCAAGATACAACGTGACACCAGAGAGCAGGGCAGCCCGTCACCTGAGATGATGATGCAGGGGCTTTTCATGTAAATATTTTAGCATTGCATGGTTAATCCTATGAACTGGTACAAACAGCTCCTATGCCAGAGGCTGAAACACAAGCCTGTCTAACTCTGTAGTTGATCTTCTCCAATAGACATTCTGTTTACACACCAAACTCCCTCTGTTGCTGGTCAACCCCCTCTCTTCACTAGAGGTATTTGGGTCTGTGTATTTACCTAAAACCTGCAGAAGGTATATTTCTAAACATTGGTGCAAGATGTTAAGGTACTGAAATGAGACTATTTTGGCCAAAAAGACCACTTCATTTCCTAGTGGCCTACTGCACCTCTATCATCTGCAATCCGTATCACTGCAGACTCGGGTTCCAAACCACTAAGTGAATAAAACACGACAGTTTTACTACTTCAATGTCTTCTCTGAAAAGAATGCCCTCAGGACATTCCTGTCCATCACCACCCACAACTCTCATCCTAAACATACAAAATTAAGAAAAAAATATACATATTTCCAGAGGCGCAGCCTCCCCTTATTTTCACATTATATAATCGATGACTTTGATTACAGAACAAGTCCTTTGTCAGGTTCTCAACACTACGTGATTGATTTCACTTCTACAGAGGCACAAGTACTTTAAAATGTTGCTACCAGAACATATAAAGCCTAGTCCTCCGCCCAGTAAAGTTTTTGACTAAGAAGTAAACCCAGCAATATAAACCCAGCAATATAAAGCATCACATGAGACAGCAGCTGTAATTCTGTTTTTATACAAAGGCAGCTCATGAGCCTCAAGAAAGCACTATTTTTAGATGTTCATTACTCAGAAATAAAGCCTATAACAACTGCAACTAAACTTTAAGTTATATCTGCCAAGTTCTCCTAAAAAAAAAAAAATCCTTTTCCTGTTGAATATTAGGGTAAATGCAAAAGTCGCACTAGCATGTCTGAATCTCATACTACAAAAGCTTTTGAAAAACACTTACTAGTTTTACAATCAAAACATACAGCTAAATTTTTAATTGTTTAAATGAACATTCTAAAGCCAAGTTTGAGTTTTCACCTTGCTGAAGACAGACTTTTCCTGAAGGCAGCCTCTGATACGTGTAAGCCATTAAAATTAATCCAGTTAGATTTAAATTCAGGACCACTGACCCAACCTACTAACCTGATCAATAAAAAGGACCTCTACTCAATCCTTCGAACAAAAAAGGTACTTTTATGTCTGTTGATGTATTAAGTAGCAAGGACTGACACTTACCATACAAGTTATATCACAGGCAAATTATTTATTAAATATATATTTTAGCAAAAATTAGAAGTGACTAAAAAT
This sequence comes from Oreocharis arfaki, assembly GCA_013398015.1. Classification (NCBI taxonomy): domain Eukaryota; kingdom Metazoa; phylum Chordata; class Aves; order Passeriformes; family Paramythiidae; genus Oreocharis; species Oreocharis arfaki. The sequence goes on from VZRR01012119.1 coordinate 864,314, forward strand.
TTCTAAAAAATTTTTTTTCAAAAAAGAATGGTTTATACTATACATTTACATGTAATGTTTTAAGTTCCGGGGCAGTGAGATTTGATTAAATTATTATTTTATAGAAAAGTAGGCAAAAACTGTTCTCAAACAAGAACTCAAAGCAAAGCATCTATTATTTTGCAGTGTTTTAATGGTGTCAGAATACAAAAATAGTTTGCTGAGCTGTCATAGCCTTTGTCTTCAAATCTGCATTCGGTACATATCAACCTAACTGTTAGACAAGAAGAGCATTTAATATAAGACTTTTCTGCCTATACTGATTCTGGAAAGGAAAGAGCACAGCATTAAGGTCTGTGATCTCAACTATTCTTCTTTTACATGCGAACCGAAAAAAGCAAATTAGAAAGCTGACATCTCTAAAAAAGGTTTTTTCAGATACCTCCTAGAAATGTCCCAAAGGACTTAAAAGTGGAGAATACCATTGATCAGTATTCCTCATGCACATTGCAACTCACGTATTTCATTAATTTTATCATGACAATGGAACTTTTAAAAAAAAAAAAGTCAAACAAACAGATTGCCCCTAAAAGTCTGGAATACTAAAAAATTTTAAACAGGATTTCAAAAAATTTAAATTTCTGGGAAGTGTCAGGATTTGCATTGACTGAAGGTCTTCAAAATTACTGGGTCAATCTCTCTTAAAATATATATGGCAGTTTTAATATTTAGTTTTCACTTTTTTTCACTAGGATAAACACCAGGCCAAGTATATTAGACTAACAAATAAGCTTTCAAAAACCTTTTTAACACTTGTAGTGTAACACACAAAACTTGACATTGTAACTGCAATTAAGACAGACAATTACTCCACTGGCTGATATTTTGATAAGAAATGCTTAGAGTAGCCTATTTACCATCGGTTTAAAAAAAATTATTCTGAGATGACACTTCAGAAGCACACAGGATGAAAGGCAATCTATCCTTACACTTAGCATTCTTCTAAAGGAGTCTTGGTAAAACAGAGACTCACTTGGAGGTACCTACTTAAGATCATGCTATTCTAAAGGCATATCACAAAAAGAAAAGTAGCACATTTTGTTACTTTGAAGTGTTTCGTAAACTGGTACTTTTTTACATATTTTGAGGAAACAAGGAGCACGGCAACTGAACTGACAGGATTTTTTTTTAAAAATAAAAATACCCTACTGCACAGTTGACACTCATGGTATGCTGTATCTGGGATATAGATGCATGGGTCACACAGCAAACCAATGAATTTGTTCTTTAGAGAAAAAAGGCAAGAATTTTCGTAATGCACTGCAAAATAGTTTGTCTCCAAACTCATCACTTAAGATAAAAACAGTAATAAAACACTTGATCAAATTAGTAGCTCCATGTAGTAGCTGACTATCGCAAATAAAGTTTGTCAGTAATGAGGTGTTAAACTTGACCTTCACCTCAGTTACAGAAAACATATCCTATTTTGCCTTTGGGAGGCAGTGTTCTGGAAACTATAAAACATTTCCTGCTTCAGCTATTAGAGTGCTTCTAAATAACACAGCTTGCAGAAAAACTAAACTCTTCAGTAATTCCAACATTTATGATGATGAAGCACAATAATACCCACTAGCCTTTCCTGTTTTTAATTGTGCTTAGAAAGAGCTTCACTGCTTCAGAAATTTTATTCTGAAAGCAATAAAATTGCTTTTTTTTTAAATTGCTAGTGAAGTGTAAGATTATCACTCTTACACTTCAGATTACTCTTATAACGTATAATTATCACTCCTTCCGTCTTTTCTGCTCCTCACTCCACCAAGAACTACATTATTTTTTCTATTGTCCATAGTCACTAACTAAAAAAAGTGCCAGTTAGACTGAGAGGAATACCTTTTTCCTTTAGGACTCTGAGACAAAATCCAAAAATCAAATCAAATCCAAAATCCAAAAGTTTTTTAACATTCAGCCCTCCTGCCATGAGAATCTAGTAAATGATACATGATACTACATGGTATTCCAAATGCATTCACCAGAAGTATCAATTCAAACCAAAAGTGAACAGATTCAAGCCATTTAACCCTCTCCCTGCAAAAGCATCTTCACATTCATCTCATTACACAAAGGCATACTTAAGTTACTCACTGAATTTTTATCCAGCTCCCCATCAACCGGAACGTTCTCCATGTTGCAAGGGCCTGTTCTCTGCCTCTATCAGTTAGAGTTCTTCCATCCTGCTACTTGAGATCCTAGAGAGGAAAAGAAAAACGTAATAATTTAATTCCAAGGGCTGAAAACCATTAGAGAGCTACACTTTCTCTCTCCTGTCTCTTAAGAGGGTCAATAGTCTTATATGGTAACCTCCGCATTTTACAGTTCCTTGCAAAACATGAACACTTACCCATAGAAATCAACTTAGGAATGGGGAGAATAGTTTCAAATAAAATGGCCAAAACAAAAACTACTCACAGAAGCGAGCATTTACTTCTACAAATAAGTAAGAGTTATGCAAAAAAAAGAAACCCACACGTTTTGCCCTGTATTTCCTGTTGTTCCAGAGTTCCCAGCAGCACACCACTCCCGTCCCACAGGCATGTGCACGCCAACTGTTTGGGTACAAAACAAAGCTATTGTGGAACAGCCAGAGTTGAGGGCTTCCCAGCATACCTCCAGAAACAGCCACATATTGCTTAGTGGAACCAAAAAACAGAAATTAAATAATATGTGCAAGCCAGCACCTTCTGTGGCACAGCGGGCACTCATCTGGGGGGTCACCACACAAGGCCACAAAGCAATGCCTCATTCTCTAAGCATTTCCTATTTACTTTTTTTGCAATGGAATGAAACCTACAATGAATCTTAGTATTCACAGCATATTTGAAGTCATTAGTGAGACAAGCACACACTCTGGAATTAAGCAAAACTTTGTGCAAAGAAAGTGCTTTAACCATGGATGTGTTAAGCGAGTTTTAGGAGAGGTGCAGATCAAACTTGGATGCCTATTGAGATGTCCAGCTACAGGCCATCGCTCTGCCTCTCTCTCCAAGACATCCATCAAACAAGACAGCAGTGGATGAGGAGGCTGTGTGCTCACCTGTTCGAATCAGTACAGCCAGTACGGCGCAGGGAGAAAATACTGAGGTCCCACCCTCCGCAAAGCCAATCTCACTCTGCCCTTCCTGCCAGCCACAGCAAGTGTTTGATCAGAGAACTACCCAAGCACAATTTTTTTCTTTCCTTTTGTCTTGGGTGGGGTGAGGGGGCAGGAAGCAGCTAAATTACAAACTCAGTTGCTAAACCAACACTTGAGCAAGAGCAGGGGTAGCATGGAGATGGTGATTGTTTTTTTTTTTAATGCTATGATGTTAACATATTGTGCTTAATCTATGCATCAGGTTAATGGCAAGGTTTAGTAGAAAGAGATTAAGTTAAGATGGAAGGGCGAGGTGGGAAGAATCATCACAGTCCCTCCAGGGAATGTGAGGAGCATCTTGAATGCAGGAGGATGGGAGAAAGGCAAACAGATAACCAGAATATACAGGATCTTACAGCTCAAGGTCTATCTCAGGAAACAGACACTCATGAAAACAAATCTCACTATTAAGAATAACGATTTATTCAACTGCTTTCAATGTTCTATTACAATTGTTTTTTGGTTTTGTATTATGTAAAGCAAGTTAGAATTTTCCCTCAGGAAAAAACATACAGTATTAATACACTCTAGCACATTACCATAACATATGCCAGTAAACCACAAAAGGAACCATTAAAAAATAGCTTAACAAAACAACTGTGTGCTAACAAAATTGCAAAGTTAAAAGTTTTCTCTGACTTAGTCCAACTGAGGAGGACCTTGCTCAAGCACCTGAGTGATTAACTGAGGAGGCACATAACTGGGCAGCGCACAGCTAGATGTTCTCATGTAAATTAGAAACAGTAGACATCTGAAAGGAGATGACTACAAGTGATTAATTTGCATTAATAAAAGGAAATATGTCATTACAGAAAGAGGAATTCACCCCAAAACTCTGTCTCCCAGAGCAGCAAGAACTGCAACCCTTACCTTCCACACTCAAACACGAGATGCAGATTGGGTAATGATTTTTGATGTTTGTTCCCTGTCATCTCTTGCCCACACCCCCATTTCAGGTTCTCTTATTAGCAGGAAATTCAGCAACACCAGACTGCATGAATATTCAATTTACAGAAACACCAAACTCTTTTAAATAGGATGAAAAATGAGTGGCATTACAAACAGATGTGTGCACTGCTATTTAAAGCTGTTTTTTGGCTTTTTTCAGTTACACAAAATTGTAACCATACTCAAATTACCCAAAGGAGCAGATCTTTCCTGACAGGAACATTCAGCCTAAAACACTTTTAACCCATCTTTATATTTAACAGACATTTTTTAACTCCTAATTTTTATTGTCAGTGCTCCTATTGTATTCTGCTCCTCCATTCGTTCACATGACCGCAGACACTACGTCCTTCCTTATCTTAGTGTCAAGAGCAGTACCATCAGACAGGTATCCTAATGCCTAATTCTTAGCATTCATGGTCACCTGGGGTCCCAAAGGCACTCATAATCCAGCAGGGTCCCAAAGGCTTCAGAGAAGTTTTCTGGGAAAGGGAAAGAAAAAATTCTATGTGCTCATGTTTAAACAGTAAAGCAGTTGCAGAAATGGTTAAGGACTACCTTCCCCCAAGCTGTATAGCTCATGAGTAGACAGCCAGCCTGGCTTATTTTTCTTGGCAAAACAAAGGCTAAAAGTGAACAATATTGCTTCTGTTATATGCCAAAATAAATACAAAGGAAGGAAAAGGGCTCTCTCAGCAAAAAGATAAGTCATATAAGTATGAAATTGGAGAACAGATTTATTTTGAAAATTACAGAATGCTTCTAACCATCTGAGCCCCAAGGCTTTGAAACAACTTTTCAACCAATGCAGGGAAGGGGAATTTATTTGTAAATGCAACCAGGTTATTATGAAGGGTGATTCCACAAGCAAGCAAGCTCTTTTCTACTTTAGCTAACCCAATCATTAGATTTGAAGATACCACCCCAAATGTATAATTTTCTTGATTTAGGGAGTTTTTTTAGCTTTTAGGGAACATTCATGACATGCCTTTGCTGCGCTCTGTAACATTCACAAGTGTTTGCAGTTTGGTCAGCTTGAGGTTTTAATTAACAAATGTTCCTTCATAATCTTAATTCTTAAAAGCTTAAGTGTTCAGGAGGGCACATGCAAAATGAAATTATTTGAAAACAACTCTATACTGACAACCAGCTAGTCAGCAATTTTGCCTTTATAGACAATGGATACAATCAGGCACTCACAAAGTTATTACTTTCTTTAAAGCACCTGTACCAATCAGACAAATCCTGCCACAAAATAAGATCTTTCCCTCCAACTGTGAAGAAGGTTGAACAGGTCAAAAACATGTATTTAAAGCAGAAGGGAAATGTTTTCCTCTTATCACACAATCCATAAGCTGTCCTGTTAACATCTGTATTCCATCTTATTTTTGCAGATGACACCAAAATGTGTGGTGTGGCTGACAAGCCAGAGGGAAGAGACGCCATCCAGAGGGACCTTGGCACACTTCAGAGCTGGGTCTGTGTGAACCTCAGGAAGTTAGTTCAACAAGGCCAGTTGCAAGGTCCTGCAGCTGGGCTGGGGCAATCCCCAGGAAAAATACCTGTAAGCACAAACACCCAAGGCTGGGTGGAGAACAGGTTGAGAACAGTCCTGCAGAAAAGGAATAGGGGATACTGGTGGAAAAAAACTAGACAGGACCTGGCAATGTGTTGCTTGCAGTCCAGAAAGCCAACTGTATCCTGGGCTGCATCAAAAGAAGCCTGGTCAGCTCGTCAGTCCACCAGGTCATTCACAGGTCTACTCTGCTTTCACAATGTTTATATTTGATAACAGGTATTAGAAAGAAATTCTTTACTGTGAAGGCAGTGAGGCACTGGAACAGGCTGCCCAGAGCAGCTGTGGATGCCCCATCCTTGGAGGTGTTCAAGATCAGGTCGGACACGGCTTTGAGCAACCTGATCCAGTGGAAGGTGTCCCTGCTCAAGGCAAGGAGGTTGGAGCTAGATGGTCTTTGAGGTCCCTTCCAACCCAAAGCATTTTGTGGTTCTATGGTTTTAACAGATTGCTTCAGCCACTGGCAGTTTTTTTAACAATTTGGTTTTCAGTTTGCTGCACCTTGAGAACAAGAAAATCCTCCTAAGGTCCCCCATGTAAGGAAAGAAAAATATGCATCAATGAAAGTAACTACCCTGCATGAACAGGATCTTTTCCAACTACCTACACACATGCACGCTCAAAAGTCCTATCAGAAGAAGACAACTCCTGCCCACTAAAAAAAAAAAATTCAAAAGCCAAAAAATGGATGTGTCAGTACTATACTGTTACACAATATTCTCTTAGATATAGTTTCACAGACCACAAACCAAAAGCAGCACAACTTAGGTGCCTTGGCCATGAGAGAAACTGTGGCAGCAAGCTTTTGTTCAGTCCTAGAGAGATCAGTGAAGTGGATATGGCAGTGTTCTGCACTGACTTACATATTCCCTATGTTAACCAGGTTACATAAGCTTTTATTGCAGGGTATGTTTGTTTAACTAAATAAAGGGGTTATCAGGCAATGCAAGGCTCTTTTTCTGCCAGCATAACAAGCGCTCATCACCAAACATGGTATTTGTTCCAGGCACAAGAGAGCTTAGCCCTGACACCGTGGCAGTAATACCCTACTGGTAGTATATCTATAGCATTAAATCACAATTCAATTCACAAAAGGACTCTTCTTCCCCTTCTCCCACACAAGATTAGATTCAGTTCAAACACTTCACTAAATCTGGAGAGGTTCATCAAGAGTCCTCACTATCCCCACACAAGTTCCTGAATTGCAGCCAAGGTGCAGCCACAAAGGGCAAGTGGTAGAGATGACCCCTGAATATAACACATTTTCTTTTTAGTCAACGGACCAAGTTACCTGAACACCTGCATACTGCATTATACAGGCAGGTTTAGCTCTCCTCCTAAGGACCATCACCTACGGTCATTAGATCCGGCAGCTGCTCTGCGATGTGATGTGTTACAGTATCACAGCACCCTCCCGCAGCCCAGCACCAAAGCTCAGGGGCAGGGCCCAGCCTCACCCTGACCCGATACCGGGCTGCTGCCCTCCGACCCAGCCTCTCCAAAGGCAAGTGTGCTCCTGGGCTCTGCCCTCCAAACTGACCTGAGCTCTGCGGCATGCCTGCCTTCTTGCCCTAAAGCCTAAAATAAGTAGAAGCACTGAAGTTGCTGAGATGAGCATCAGATTAGAATATACTGTAAATTTTTTTTTAAGATGACATAAGCATATAAATACATTGACTTTAAAGATCAATGTGCCAGCAAGCAAAGGCAAGGCACACAACAAGAAAAGAAAACTAGTTGTTTACATTGATGTCAAGAAGGACAAAAATTCACCTAGGTCCTTGCTGGAAAGCAGAGTCACAACAGTACCAAAGAAATGCTGTTTCACTGGGAATCAGAGAATGGTTGAGGTAGGAAAAGACCTCTGCAGGTCAGCTTGCCCAATCCCCTTTTGCAGAAGAATGTCTAGACAGTTTTTTAATATCTCAAAGGATGAAGACTATACAACCCCCCTGGCCAACCTGTGCCAGTGTTTGGTTGCCCTCCAAGTCAAAAAGTGTTCCTGATATCGGGATGGAACTTCCCGTGTCTCTGTTCGTGCCCATTGCCTCTTGTACCATCACTGAGCACCACTGGAAAGAACCTGTATCTGTCACCTCTATACCCTCCCTTCAGGTATTTATACACATTGATGAGTGCCCCCTGAGCCTTCTCTTCTCCAGGCTAAACAGACCCAGCTCTTTCAGCCTTTCCTCACACAAGAGATGATCCTGGCCTTTGATGATCTTCACAGCCCTTCACTGGACTCTCTCCAGTACATCCACATGCCTCTTGTACTCGGGAGCCCAGAACTGTTCCCAACACCCCAGATGTGAACTCAACAGTGCTGAGTAGAGAAGAAGGATCACTATTCTCAACCTGCTGGCAATGCTTTGTCTAACGCTCAACAATCTGTCAGGATAACCAGCTGAACTCTACATAAGCAGTTCTGTAAGGTCAATCAGGAAGTTTAAGGTAATACTCTTGAAAGAGGTATCTAAGGGCTAAAACAAACCAAAAAGAACAAGTTTCCTAGACATTAAGAGCTAACTCTAATCTCTTAAAACTGATCCTATACCTCTTAGGAGTTATAGGTAGCTGTAACTACTAAAGGGAATCTACACCCTAAATCTAACTAGGGTGATCAAAACAAGATTCTCAAAAAAATCTAAGTGTCTTTCAAGCTGTCATATGCCTGCTGAAGGCACTTTCATTTTGCTCCATGCAGTGGTGGAGCAGCAATTGCACAGAAGATAATAGAAGTACATGTCTTACTCTCAAGGTTCTTTGGATATAGCACACCAGAGGATAAGCAGCCTCCTGGTTGTAGCACAAGGCCACAGATCATCTTTCTCAGCTAACAAGTCTGCGCACCAAGTGCACTTCATTATCAAGCTACAGATCAGGCCAGCTTCTTGCACATGACACAGAGCCACTGCATGCCAAGTACCCCGTGTTTGTTGAGATCAGTTCCGAGAAAGCAGAAACTGAAGCAGAGTTACTAGTAAAAATGGAGGAGGGCCAAAAAATTCAGCAAAAGCTCTGGTAAGCAAAGAAATCACAATTTGTCCTCAACTCTCAAACTAAGCATCTTACAGTAACAAGAACTCGGAAGAACTAGGAACTGGTTGTATTCTGCAATTCTAGAAGAGAAATCTGAGGGTTGAATAAATTTCTAAGTTCAATTTCTTCTACTGTTAAGTCAGTCAAAACAGGAGAGCTTGACAAAACCAGTAACTATAGAGAAGTCACAGATGGCAAACTGCATAGTTACATTAACTCTGAATTGCAATGTCTGAATGCCCAAAAGTCTGCTACAAGTATAACCACACCAGAATCAACAACTGCCTCAAGTCCCCCAAGTACACTGTGACCATTTAATGCTATCAGCCATCAAATCTACCCTTACGAAACACTTCCTTCCACCCTGAGTTTCATCACCTGCCTTCTCATTTCCTGAATAAACAGTCCACATGCAGAGCAAGCTGTTTCCTCTGTTTTTGTATTGCTGTTTTCGAAACGGAAAAATAACATCAAATACCAAACCACCAAAAAACCCCAGGAAAGGTAAAGTGTTTAAGAACAGGACTGGAAAACATCTCTCATCTAGAAAAAACCTGGCATAGTCCAGATACCTCATCCATCTTTTGAGAGAGTTAGATGGCAATGAAGGCCAAGGAAAGCATAAAAAATTTCTGAATACCCACTGCAACTTTAATAATACTACCTTAAACTGGTGTTCCACAGACAAACTTGTCATGAAAAAAAATGAAGTAGTACAGAAAAGATGGTAAGAGTCACCTACAGGTACTAAGCCCCAATATTCTCTCTAAAAGCTCGAGTACCTAGGGTTCTGGAGCCCTTTGGCCATTGAAACACACTTCTAAGCTCTCAAGCTTATCCCAGTCTTCATGATACGTATTCTGCAAGACTGTTCCCATGACTCAAATGAGTTGTCTGTCTTAATGGTAAAAATGTCTATTTCTTCACTTTAAGGTGGCTAGTTACCTGCAGCATTATACACTTCACCTCCACAAGGCATTTTTACCTGGGGCTCGGTCTAACTTTTGAGCATAAAAATAAGGGAGGCAATAAACCACTGATTTTGTTCATCTAAGAGAGAACCTATGAAACTTCATAAAATATTCAGATTTTTTTTGTTTGTTTCATTGTTAAGTAGGGAAATATTTATTCAAACCTTACAACACCAAATCTAGCATTTTATCCTTACACACATTTTTGTTATTCTGCTGCAGTATTAACCAGCAAAATAACTAAGTGTCATACACAACCTTAATACAAGGTCAAATTTGCCAATGGCAGTCTTGATTTTGAAGATAAAAAGATGGACTAAAACTAAGTGGTTAGAAACACTGCAAACCATATTCCTTTTAGAACTCCACCCTGTGATTTTCTTTCACATCTGTGAATTTACTAATAATAGTCTCTCACATGGTACTCTCTGTCTTTCTTATCTCTCATTTTAGCAGCTGTATGAAGAGGCAGTGTGACACACTCTTCTAGAGACAGCTGCAAGGGATTAGGAGATTACCAGTCCCCCACACCTGGTCCTTACCACCTCTTTCCCCACTGTGGCTGAGGTCTTTCTGAACTGCCTGTGGACTTGTCTGTGCAGGTGCTCCCTAACCCTCTTCTGTCGAGAGGAATCTCCACCATGGCAAATTATCATAAACAGACACTCACAAAATGTGTATCATTTAAGCTGCCCTAGGTTTATATCATTTAAACTGAGCTAGGTTGTGGGACTTCCGCAGGTCTGGCGCCGCAGGGGTAACGAACAGCTGAGGACACCTTTTCACTCACCCCCATTCCAACCTAACAGCCTGGGTAAGCACGGACTGTGCTTACAGCTACAGGCTCCCACAACACCAACTGGAAACTACTTCAGGAAATGAAGAGAATCAAGCCAAGGTAAAAGGAAAAACAATGTTGTTAGAGGTTTTTCTGAAACGAAAAAATAAGATAAGTCAGCAGAGATGTTTCCATAGACAAGATGGATAGGTGGCAGAACAAATCCTTTTGATTCTGATGCCAAACTGGAATCAGTTGCCCTCCTGAGAGACCAAATAGATCTGGACTTCTTCTACATGGAACTTTCCAAAACAAAACCCAAGACTAAGAAAAACATTTTAAGAATATAAGAATTCATTCATTGTGCTGAAAAAGCCTCTATAAGAGAACGCTAAAAACCTACTTTAATACATCAAATGATGTATCTAAGCATTTTAGTTATAATGAGATCATAGTTACAGAAATATTTTAAGTGTCATCTGCAGGTCAAGAATACAATCATAAGGAATAAAGTTTCAGAAAGCTATCTTGAGAGTATATATAAACTATGGCAAATAATCATACTATCACAGATCAACAAATTATTAACTGCTAGATAACCTATATGTGACTAGGTGAGTGCTTTTTACCTACTGTAAATAAAGGAAAAAAAGTTAGCCTAAACTACCATAAAGTTTCTGTATCTCAGAAGCTGCAGTGATTTTGCTTGGACAGATAGGCACCAACATGCAGACATTTTATTGCCACATCAGATGCTGTTGCAGCTGACTTCCTAAATAAATCCATAAAATTTTCTACTAAATGAGTAATATACCTCCAAAATTTGAGCGCAAAGACCAATTTTCTAATGGTAATTCTACTAGGTTTTTAGTCCTTCCTTAGCACTATGTATCTTGCTGCCTTTGGGAATTGAAAAGAATGTCCAGCTTATTTTCAAGGGTGAAAGAGACCTTAAAGCCTCTTTCAAATTTTCATACTTGTTGAAAGGACGCCCAAAGAGTCAGATGTCCCAAAGACCTAACAGTACAAAATCACTTCTCTGTACCCCAATGACTGCTTCAGTAAAGTAGGAACTGAGATTACTTCTCTAATGAGCATCATGAATACATTTCACAGGAGCTCAGTTAAGAGAGTAATCACAATCCTAATTTCTGCTCTAAACTGAAATATGATAAAATAGAAAAATCGATGCAAGTTCCAAGATTAAAAATATGAAAGAAGACTTAAGACAGACAGACAAGTCTCAGTTGAGCTGTGTTGGCTGTAAGACAGTTATATTGTGTGAGAGGTTTCTAAAAAATGGTCTTTCTGCAGGCTTAAACGCGGATATTTCAAACAGGAACCTTATGTTTATTCTCATGCACAATTTAATTTTCTTATTTTAGCAGCAGTGTCTCTTCTCAATATTGAAACAGAGTTGATGACATAAGAAATGGCCTTCATTTCGATTTCTTTTGGCTAGTGCTAGAAGGTAGTTGACACAAGTTTAAGATACAGGATATCTGTACAAGAATTTAAGAACAAAAGGTCAGAGTAGCCTACTGCAATAGGAAAAACCCTAGAAATCCTAACTTAAAGTAGTAGCAGGTTCAAACAGGCAGCAATAGTATCTGGTTTACACATCATGGTTTATTAAAAAGCTTTAGAAAGTCTAATTTAGATTTCCATTGGTTCTGCCAAGTTCAGTTTTTTTCACTCTAATGCTAAAGTAAAATGAGCTGATGAACCCAACTTGGCTTTTTAGATGTCAGTGCTGTTCTACATGATCACAAATCAGGATTTTTCATAGGGTTTTTGGCAGGGTTGTTTTTTTGTGTTTGTTCATTTACGGTTTGTGAGGTTTTCTGGGGGATCCTAGCGAGGAAAGTTGGGATTTTTTTGGGAGGTTTTCATTGTTTTTTCTGTGGGGTTTTTTTTAAATACGGGAAAAAAACATTACAAATAGACTTCATGCAGGCTTAACAAGAACTCATGCTTTTAGCACCAAACATCCAAGCTTGTCTTCTGAAGCTACTGAGTAACTGCTGATCAACCTCGCTTTGGAACTGCTGCAACAATCTCACATAACTTTTAGTTTAACAGGATGAACAACAGTATTTAAACAATATAGCCTGATCCACATGAACTGTACAGTATTATTGCATTGCAGACTTGGCAAGTGACCTAACAATAAACCTCTTGTTTACCTACCCATTTCTATTTAACAAATTACAAGCTCCTCTACGACATTTCTTTGGGCAATGAGAAGCACCTGGCCGGCCACAACAAACGGCTATGGAAGAATTACAAGCATCGTCAAGGGACAACTTACCTGCAATTCACAGCCCTCAGAAATCAGGTCAATATCACTGCCTAATGTAAGTCAGGCCACTGCTCACCCTATTTGCAACAAACAAGCAACTTATATAAAAAATATTTTTAACAGAGATGAAAATACAAGGCAAGCCTTTCACAGATCAAAGCCAGCCCTCAAGAACAGAAATTAAACATATCTCATTTCTGAAGAGCAGAATGCTTTTTGCTCCCAGTATTGCAAGGAGACACCAAGCCTTTTCATAGCAAGAGCCACATATTATCAGGGTACATTTAATGTTCTGCTTCAGGTACCAATGTGGAAGTTACTATTTTTTCTGCTTGAATTAATTGAGTATGTGCCATGGTTGGGATAAAGAGTTCTATTCCTTGACAACCAGGGAGTGGTTTTAAGTACAGACAGGAAACCAAAGCCTTGACACTTCCTTGGAAGCTCTTTGAAATGCTTCAGAGAAGAAAACAGAAAAAAATGACATCCTGGGTAAAGCATTATTCTGTGCAAGGCTAAACAAATACTTAATGGAAAGGCACCTCCTCCTGCCCTTCCACCCAGTCTACTCAAGTACTCCCATTTCATGGGACTTCTCTTTCCCATAAAATGTTTTAATGAGGCCATCAGATAGCTTGAGCACCTGATGTAAAGTGAATACAATCCTCTTGGCTGTGCAATCCCATAGTACTGTGTGATAAGTTTTGAATCCTGCCTCCCTACCATCCTCTATCCAGCCCTCCAATACTCAGCAAGTTAAAGGAGCTGGTTAAGGGGCAAGAGATATCACGTAGTTCAGGAATGCTGCGTCAGACAGAAGAAAAACCAAAATGCTGGGATGGATAATTCCAAGAGGGAATGTGTTTCTTTTTTAGAAAGAAAAAACCTATATCCTCCCCTTTCACAGCATTACAATATTCCAATATTGCCCCCCAAACTGACAAGAATTATCAGTTAACAGCATTTTATAATTTACTTTCATATTTAAAATCACACACAATACCAAGATAACACAAGCTTAACTACCAAGATAATATTAGCATAAAGCAATTCAATACCCTGTATCTCTGCCAAAGCAGTTAACTACACCTCCATGTATAATGTTACACATTTTATTCCCCTGAAGGCAGCTTTACACATGTATTTCCAAGTCTAACATGTAGGAAAAGAACGAAACGCTAATTTCCATGCTTTACAAAGTAAATGGAGCCAGGCAGCAATAGCTCAGAAGCTGTAACCAAACAAAAATGTACGTCTCAACCTACCCAGAGAGTAAGAGTGCATTCCTGGGGCACATTCCATCTCCAACACTCACTTTCACACGCTGCTCTGAGATGTCAGAAGGAAGAACACTGCAGGTACCCATTTAGACTTCCTGCAGGAGCAGCTCTAAGAGTGACTGGCAGTACAAGCTTCCAACCACGTGCCGTGCTAAAAGGGGCAACTGGAGGAACCCTGCGTCCTGCCCTTTCAATACATTATTAATTGAGTATCCAAAAACAGCTGTCACAGACACACCAGTCAACTTCAGCAGGTACAGTACAGTTACAACTACAGTCTTTAACTTTTAAAAACTATGATTTGTCCAAGAAATCTTATAATGAACATGTAGAAGAGTAAAAATCTATTGGTTTGGGGTTTTCTCCCGAAATTATAAAGCAAAAGCACATGTAATACTGATTTTAATGACAGCAACAAGCATGCAGAGCCTCTAATCCCAAAATCAACTTGGCATACATAATCTTTCCTATTAGAAAGGATTTCGTTCCTTCATTTTGTAGCCCTCAACAGAATTCAGAAAAGGATGATCTTCTGATCATCCTCTTCCTGATGATCACAACCTGAGAAAAAATATCACAAGCCAGTAATTCTCAATACAGTGGCATATTTCACACTCCCATGACAGCTTCTAGAAAGTCTGTGACATTCACTATTTCAGCTTTTTCATACCCAAATTGTCTGCAACAGACACAGAATATGAAATTAGGGCTTGTAACTCCAGGCATGCTATTAACTTAATAAAATCCAGATTTAAAGTGAATAGCCAGCTAGCTATTTCAAAGCCATTTATAAGCACCAAACTGTAAAGTAACTGAGATACCCATCAAAACCACCTAACCAAGATAAGCACACAAGCATTCCAGTTACAGCACGAAGTAATAAGCTTTCCCCTCAAGAAAAAAACACTATGCCAATACTTCATGTACAATGGAGAATTGACTATTTCCAAATGTTGTAAAGTATAATTAACCTTCATAACCCTGTCTTTGGCCTTGAACATTAAACCTGAACTCATCTTGAAAACCAATTAAAATGCTAACCAGACTGTCTACTTTGGGACTGGAGGATAGCATTCAATCAAAAAAAAAAAAAGCACAGCACAATTGTCTCCTTAGACACCTTCAAGGATCTGGGAGCTGTTTTAGTAAAAACCCTAATTCATACATAAATCATATTTTAACAAGAACTGAAAAAATCTTCAATTCTTCATGAAGATCCTGAAACATTTAAGGTTATGAAGGCAAAAATCAAAGGTTTAACAGAAAAAAAAGCCATAGAAACAAAAGATAAAGATTATCTACGTGGGCTATGAAGTTTGATTTTGTCTTTTCATGCTATCTTTGACAACAGATATTAATTGTACAGTACAGTTTCCATTCAAAGAGCTTAACTTCGTTCTCCCCAGTAAGGGACCTTCATTCATTTTCCCTTTAAGATTGACTACTGACAAGGAAATCTACTTATAATTTATGCCACCCAACCTGCTTTTTTATGTCTGCCATTCTTAAATGAGCAGAACAACTAGACAGGCAGAAGAAGCTGGAATTCTCATTTTTCTTTCTAACTTCTTCTTTCCTACATCACAGATGCGGAGATTAACAGAAGGTCAGAAAGCCTGTCTGAGTCTGAATCTGACACTGATCTCAGCACAATCCATGTCTACCCGTGAAAAACTTAATCAAGAAAAGCAAGAAATTCAAAACAATAAAGGGAGTAAATGGCAGACACAGCTGCAGCAGGTAAAGTGATTTCTGATTCTCTAGTGAATCTGAGGTAATGAGCACCATTTTACAGTTACTATCCAGTTTTAACATCGGAATTTTGTTTTCAGTGATACATTCCAGTGTTATATTTTAGTATAACTTCCAGAGTTCATTACTGGAGTTCAGAGTGGCATTAATTACTTCTTCCCCATTCTTAAAATTTATTTTTAAATATACACAATATATTTTATTGCGTATATATTATTATATATTATTATTATATATATTGTGTCTGCTTAACAGGCATCTGTGAGTATTTAAATAAGCTTAAATTATCTCTTCATTTTGAAAAAAGGTCCTTTATGAAGTGGCTAGAAGTCAGAATCATCTTCACGTCAAGTTAAGGCATATTTCAAGCCTCATAACTTCCAAGGAGCTCTCTTGCTGCTGTCCTGTTATCCTTGACAGTGCTGTAGATGGCAGTGTTTCACAGAGCTCACCGCCCTGCCCTAACCTGGGGCTACGGACTGCAGTACAGGGAATACACTGTAAGAGTGCTTCAAGAATCTTCACTTCAAGCATTCCCACAACATACCATACACGGTAAGAAAGCATGCAAAATGCTTTAATTTGAAAAGCAACTTTCTCAGATGACTAAAGAAATGTACCATAACACCAGTCAAACAAAAATGTTAAGTTACTGCAGGTGAGATCATTCTTAAAACAGAGTTCCACAGTAAACTGTTCCCGTGTGTGGGATTTGAGCCACTCAGACATTTCATTTGAGATTACCAAACTAAAACCAAGTTTTCCATAGTAACCTCATATTCCTGACTAGAAAGTGCAGTTCTAGTGCAGGTGCATACATCTGGATGGCCTGGGCTTTCACTTTACTTGAAATTGGGGCACTTTCAGAAAATAATAGCCTGCACTAGACACATCTCAGTTTCACACTAAAATATAGTTCTAGTCTGTCAGCAACACACTTTCCATGCAGAACCCCCCCAAAAGCAGTCACTTTTGTCTGGAAGCTGACTGTTCGCATCACGACATGCACGGCACAAGCTTCACAGGAATGAACTACCACTCACTCCTGGAAAACCTAAGTAACATTAATCCAAGTATATATATAGCCTTGACTTCCAATTCCCTTTCTTCCTAACATTTCAGCAGGAGTTGACAAAAGCAAAGTATGCTATATGCCATTGCTACAACTCTTAGGTGTTGTGCTGCACATGCCATAAGCAGACTGAGGAGCAAACTGTGCAAATCCCATGCCACCATCATGGTGGGTTCACATTATTTCATAATGGGTAGAAAAATTACTCAATCACTAGCAAGTCAGTAGCTTTAGGAACCACCCCAACAGCAATTTCAATGCTCCTGCAGAAAATCCTTCTCCTAGCTGTCAGCTTCATCATGCATCTCAAGCAAAGTACATAACACGAGCTCTCATGACACTGAGCATGCAAGCTTGTCTTCGTAATGCTCACAAATCAGAATTCACAAGAGTCTAGAATTTCCGTTCCTTATGAGGAAGGACACTCTGCTGAAGATCAAAATTACTGTCTTTGCTACTCAGCAAAACATTTGCTGGGAACTAGAAGATGCATGAGACCCCAAAAGAGTGACGAAGGAGGAGCAGAAGCCAAGACACAATAATATGTCATCCTCATTAACCTAGGAAACAAAGTCCAAGGCTGTAATGGAGAGCAGACTGATACCACTGCATTCCACCAGAGTATCACCAGTAGGGCTCTCAAAAGTGTTGGTCAGAGCAAATAAATTTATGCTGATAACAACCTCCCTGGACTCAGTACAGGGAGGAGCGGAGTGCTACTAATTCTGATTTATAGCTTGTGCTTGCAGTAATTTGTTTGAGAGGGAGGAGACAATGACATAGGCACCTGAACTGCAGCTTCTCCCACACTGTTACAAAAGCATGATCTTTGCAAGGCAAGCAGCAAAGTCTGCCATGCATGGGATTCAAGTAGAGATATCTAAAATTTCACAGCTGCAAAACAGTCATGCATCCTACAAGCCTCCATCAGTGAACACTTGTATTTTTCTCCAGAGAAAGTGAAGCAAAGCACAAGAACACAGAAGAACACTGCTAGGTTTCTGAATTGCTAAGAGGCAGGACAGCAGCAAAGAAGAAAAAACAAATATGCTACTATTTGAAAATAGTGAAAGGAGAGAGAGGTGCATGGGACTAAAGACAAAACTATTACGGACATTAAATAAAGCTGGGATGGAGAAAAGATGTTGAGAAGTATTAGACAATTATAACCAAAATAGTTAATGACACAGAGCCATCCCCTGAAAGATGACTACAACAGGACAAACATAGAAATAAATGTATTTTTTTAAAATCACAGAACAAATTTCAAGCAGACATGACCCTGCAACAGGATGGCGACTAAGGCTACCAGAGCTCAAGTGAGCTTTCATTCAGTACTGATGGCAACAGCAGCACTGTGTCACAAGAAGAGGACAGATGCTAAATGGAGTTGGAAAATTGTACCTATTACACCTGTGAGTGGTAATAAAAAAGCCTCATCATTTCTTTTCTTCTCCCCCACCACTCAACTCTTGGGACCTTTGACACTGGAGAAGGGAGTGAGGATTCAGTGAGAGCTTTCAGATCGAAAGTAAACCCCTGATAACATGCACACCTTCCTTCACTCAGGTCCTTTTCTAAGACTTCACATAAAACTTGTTTAGCAATTACTTTTCGCTCCTCCACAATTTCCCCTGTCTGGGCTGCCCTGCTGCAGAACACACTGTGCAGATAGCAGGTGGTCAGCTATAGCAAGTTACAAGTCATTAAAACACCATCTGCTCCCTGACAAAAACAACAACACAAAAACCACCAAAAAAACCCCACATCCCTTTCTTCCTTCCCTCCATAGAAAAGCTTACAGACAGAGGTGCAAGTTCAAACACCATCTCTATGAAGGCACTGAACTGTACTCAGAAAATTATTCTATGAGCCAAGAGCTTGCTTCCACAATTTCCCCCAACACCTTAAAGCCAAATGAATCACAACAGATGCTACTCATTTGGCAAGAATGACAACCCAAGCTTCTAAAATCTGCATTTGTAAGATAGAAATATCTGCTAAACAAGCAGTTTATGTTTTAGTCACTTACAAGAAACTAACAGTCAAAAAATCCCCAACCAAACCACACCACAAAAAACCAACCAAACTGTTTAAATGAAACTGTTAGCCAATACTGGAAACTAATGCATTTTTTTAAACCCATAGAAATGTCTACAAAATGCCTACAATGAATCACAGTTCAAATTTACATGTGATACCTCAGACATGTTTCAGCCATCACTTTTGAACACTGTACATTGAGATCAATGCCAGGTCTCCCCCCCTCTAATTTCCCTTTCCTCTTCCTGGGCTGCCAGCACAAATGACTTTTTACATATTAAATTCACAAAAGGTCGACTGCCAGACAGTATTCCATATACAAAATTAAAAGAAAAAACAAATTATTACTCATTGTCTTTAGTTCTGAAGAACAAGACACAATGAAGTTACCCTTAACACTGTTTTCTTACAATGCAACAAGCCTTAGCTTCCTGAAGTTTAAAATTAAACCCAAAACCCCAAAGAACCAGCAGTCTGAGAAGCCTGAGTCTCCTGTTGCTACACAGCAATACCAAGAGACCATGGTGTTACAGAAGAATTATCGGTCAACCCATCTAATTTTTCTGCTGGATCTTCATCAGCCTGATGCATAAGATACTGTTGCTAGTTCTGATGAAGAAGACAGGAAGATACGATTTTTAAGTGTTCACAGCATGAGAAATGTCATGCTGGTAAGTATTTCAGATGCATAATGAATTCTTGTACCTGTAATAAGAGGAAGAAGGCGTCCATAAATTATTATCCAGAATAATTAAGGAACAGAGTGCAGAAATAAACCCATGTAACGGAAAAAAGAACAAAAATGCAGGAAGATAGGCAAAGCTACATCTGCAATATATTTGTCTGAGATTCCTATTGGCAAATATTTAATCTATATAGGACGTAATGAAAAATAATTTCTTCTCTTTTTGAATGAAAGACTACAGGTGATACTTTGAAGCATTCACAAAATATAGCAACTGAAACAGTACAGCTCAGTGTTGACTTTTCCCTTATTCTGTTCATGCCTCAATTCCATCTATGCTGCTAATATGGCAGTTAATAAGATGGGGATTATTTCAGCATATTTACATTAAGAGATAACACAAGCCCTGTTCATAAGTAGGTTGTATTTACAAAAACAATCTATCAATCACAGAGGAAAGTGACTTAAGCAAAAAAATCCAGTTTTCTTCATGTCATAAAGAAAGATATAATATAATTTGATAACTGATAAAAGAAATAGTAAAACTAAGTATATTAAAGTTCCTTTTTGGTCAATTAGTAACAAAAAATAAATATTTATACTCAGTAAATGGTACAACATGCAGCCATCGATTTGTTAGGCTTGAAAAACGACCACCATCTACCAGATCTTTAATCTTCTTTTTGACGCAAATCAAGCTCTGTTTAGGAAGAAGGCAGAAATCAACAATAACATATACAAAGAAACTTTTTAAGTCTACTGAAGATAGATACTGTCTACAAGCCAAAAACAGGGGGGAAAGTACAAAAGCTTGTTTTAACTCAACAAGAATGTAACTGAACACCAAAGCAGCACAACTTGTAACATGTGATCTGACAGTGACCAGAGCAGAGGTCTTCCACAAATTTAAAAAGAAAGCAAAGCAAAACCACCGAAAAAGAAGCCCTCTCAGACCACAGGCCTTATTTCCTTACACCAGTTCTTAGCTTATATAAAAAGAAAGTACATTTCCCTGCTCCCAGATGACAACCAAACAGAGCTGATGACACTGAAAAAAACTGATTATTGAGCTTCAAAGAAAATTATTCCTGTTAGCGCATGGAGAAGAATATTGAGCGGTGTTCTTTGAAGCACTGACAGAAAGTGGGTATAGTTAATATTTAATTAAAGTAGCTGACACGGTACAGATCCATCTGTACACTCTCTCAGGTTTATTTTTGACCAGCTTTTCCTTCACTTCATAGGGCAGCTCGTTGCTCCCTGTTCTGCATTCTACCTTGATTAGGGTGTATAAGCTTTCTGCTTGGTGCTTCTTTGCCATAGTACACTTTTTTTTAATCAAAGGAGAATGTTCTTCATCAAGGAAGAACATTCATTCCTGATGATTTCAGAATTGTGTCTTAAAAATTCTGCTTACACTCAGTAATTTTGTGTGCTATTTAAATAGATGGAATTATCATCTCTGTAGAGGAAATGCTTTCTGCTTGCCAGTATCATAGGTCTCAAGTCCATGCTTTCCTCTGATGACTTTCTATCCCACATCTTTTAGTGTAGCTGTTTGCATTACGGTTTATCCTGACCCTTTCAAAGGGTCTTGCAAGCTAGAATCAAGGTACTGTTTTTAAAGACAGCAAGCAGTAAATTTTTATAGGTATGTTAGTGTGGGGTCCTTAATTCTGTGTACAAATCAAGATCCAAATGTTAGCTTATTGGCTTCTCTGCACAATCAAGGAGTTCATCTTAATTACTGACAAGAAATTACAAAATCGTGATTTCAGCAGAGGAAATACATACTGTAAAAATAATCTTCCAGCCACCAACAAATTTTCTAAGCCCAGTAAGACCCTTAGAGTTAGAATTGTAACTTTTTATGTATTCTGCAGATTCAATTTAGAATTTAAAGACATTAATTGAAGCAAAGACATACCTTCAAAGTCTGCAATTTGCATCATACAGATAAGCAGAGTTGCTTTACTTACCCACATCAAGAACTTCTTTTTTTCTAAAGGAGGCTGCAAGTAAGATGAAGGACTGCAGGTCACAGCTACCCTAACTGTTGTGCTAGGCTGAAGACCTAGCTGAGAGGCCTGCACTGAGAATTGCCAGCTAGCAGTTTACAGGAGGTTATCTCCTTCTAATGTGCTGCTAGGACACTCTTTCCTATGCAAATAAATACATGTACACAAGCAAATGATGTTCTATAGGTTCAGCAAGTCCCTGCAGTAAAGCAGATACTACATAGGCCATATATCACATCCAGACAGCACACACCTGTCTGAGTAACACGGGAAAGCATATCACTTCAGGAAAAGAAAAAAATAAACCCTCCTCCAGCTAGTAGTCCTTCACAGTGTCTGATCTATCTAGAGAGAACAGAAGGGTTATTTAGGTCTTGTATTGGGGAGCCAAAGGACAAGGTCTACAAGAAGAAATTTCCATATCAATAGTAGTTGATCATGCCCTCTTCTAAAACTATAATCTCCTGAAAAACAGCTAAAGACACAGTTAGTCAGATGGTACCTAGAGCTATGAGAAATCAGACAGAAAATTCCCTTCAGCACTTTAATGGTGATTTTTGTAGGAGACCAAGGCAGAAGATAGATTTTAAGTATCCAGTGAAATTGGAACAAGTAATGCAGCTGGAACAGCAGACAAAGCAGGCAGGTCGTATCTTACAAGAAAAAGCAGTAATCCCAGATGTCTTTTCCTCAATAAAGCTAACAAGAAGGAGGCCCTCACCACCCTACTCACACAGAAAAAAATGGACTGAAGAGAAGCAAAAAGGCCACCTCAACATGGGCAGAGTAGATGCCATTAGGTTAGGAAAAGTGATGCAAGTGGTCTTCACTCGCAAAAAATACTCCTCCATTAGTAATGTGCACACTACATCCACTTCAAGTATGTTAGACATCAGCTACAACAAGCATGGCCAGATGTTCAGTGACACTAAATTAACCCTATCTGCTACTTCAGGTAAGAATTTAATAGTATGCCTCAATCCTCCTCCTTTCCCTCTCCTCCACATTACTGTAACTTTTGTGACATTGCCTGAATTGGAAAAGTATATTATCAGGGACAAAAATCAGAAGGCAATACAACAGAGAAGCACAAAGAAGAAATGGAAAGAGCAGAGGAGAAGATTTTTTTATTCAGAGAATCACTCATGATCAGCCATCTGGAGAGCTGGAAAATATGCAAGTCTAAAAACCAATATTGATAATGGAAATTTCTTCTTGTAGACCTTGTCCTTTGGCTCCCCAATACAAGACCTAAATGACTTCTGTTACAAAGACCTCTCTCTTCACCTCCCAAAGGGGAAAGACAGCTTTAAGAATAACGAGCATTAAGAGAAGAGAGAATGTCTGCATTATCTTCTGCTGCAGCATAATCAGTTACTCAACGGTACAGTCATACTAGCAATATTTAACATGTTTTCCAAATTATATTGTCTGGCACACTATACCCAGAATAAATGTATGGCAGTTGTGCAGTACATGTAACAAACCTGCTGAGAGAAGTCAAAGCCAAATTTTCCCTCCATTTGTCCCAGGTTTACAGTGCAGACTATTAAACAAGATTAGCTAGTAGATAATATCTCCACGTGGCAATTGTCCAGAAGGAAAACAAGCTATTAGAAACAACGAATTTACACCGAGCTGATAGCTATTTGTGGCCCAAGTCCACAGAACTTTTCCTCCGCATTTTTCCCTTCTAATCACACTAGCTGTTATTTGACATCTTCAACAAATAATATTAAAGCTTTCATTTTATTTAACTCTGCATCTAGACAAACTTTGTTTTCTCTAGACTCTGATTAAACATATTCATAGTTACTCAAACACTCCTTGCTAAAAGGAGCAATAGCTGTGCCACTTCCAAGTTTCGTCACTTTCATCTTGTTAATGTTTCAACTCAGAACCACTCCTCTATTTCTAGAGCTGGTATACTAGAAAATGTTAACACTTCCCTTAGGTATAAACTTGATGTCTTTGGATACTTTATTCCATATCTATGCATGGACTATGCATTAATAGAATCATCATCTTTCAAGTACTTAAAATATATATTCTTTTTTTAAAGTTCCTTAGTCTTCTTTGTAAAAAAATCCAACAGTCCCTCAAAAAGTGCAGTACAGGTGCTTCCAAGACTTGTGGAAAAAAGACAACACTAGCATTATGTGGATGCTGAAAAGCTGCTGGCAGAGAAAAATCCAGCATTTTGCAAGTATTCTGTGAAAGGCCTTGGTTTCACATAAACAAGCAAGATGCTTTTCTAAACATCTTGCAGCGGTATCTTATTAGGAGTCTAACAGGTGGTGTGGGGTCTGGCCAATCACTTGGAGAGGTGGTTGGATCAGGGACCAACAATCCCTGCCATAGACCAATGCAAGGATTATATAAGGCCTGCCTGTAATTAAATAAAGTGGGATATAATTTCCCTTAACCTGAGCTCTGACTCGGACCTCCATTTTTCCTTGCCACCTGTGCAGCAACTGCAACAGCATTAGTCATATTAGAGTATTCAACTTCTACCATAAAAATTAAATTATACATCTACCTACTTGAGGAAAAAGAGCACTTGGTTGACTTCACAGGTACTCTTCACCTGGAAATGACCACAGCCTGAAGCAAGCAGTTCCAGGGCTTCACACCACCTCCACCCAGCACCACTCCTACAATTCACATTTAGTTAAGCTCCCAGTTGTAACTCCATGGAGGCAGTGATCAGTAAAGCACACAAATGCAGTTTCACGTTCAGCAGCCATGGTGTAGGTGGCAAGGAGTCTGCACGACTGACACGTTCCTGCACAACTGACACGTTCCTACACAGGAAGCACAAAGATTATCTGTGCCCATCTACAAAGCAGGAGATGCACCAATGGTAAACTGCCTAAGAACAAATAAATGACTCCATCAAGCAGATAAGCTGCCTCATTTTCATACTGCACATGTGAGGGTGGGGAGGAGGGACAATAAAAAGCTAAGTGGTTCACTCTTAAAAGTCAGGCCCAAATAAGGTAGACTGTGTTACATGCATTGCCATAACACATCTGTTTAGACCAAAACATTTTCCTTGCATTATGTAATAAATTGCACTGCTCTAAACGGATATCTAAACTGGCTCAGTTCCGTTCAGAGACACAAATAAACTTGTTCTTGTGATTGCTTTCCACTGGAAAATGTACTGAAAGAAATATCACAAGAACTCTGATTACATCAAAAGCCTTGTAACAGAGCTCTTATTAGACAAAGACAAACTCATGCAAGGAAGGAGACTGGTGACCTTCTACAGCCATGTTAAATATTTGGCTTTGTATTTGTTGTGCATTTAAGAGTTTCCAACTGAAACTCTAGTGTGTTTCAGTCCTTCTCTTAGACCAGTTCTCCAGCGAGGAACAATAGGAAACCTGCTCTCCTGGTACAGTATGGTGCTGCTGTATGTGAGTCCCACAGATGACAAACAACGAACTGCAGTTTATGCAGACTCACTGCTTTAATACAATATTTAAACAATATCCTAGCTATCCCTTCTGTGCTAAAGAACAGTATTTGACTACTACAGCATACAGGTTCACAAGTTGCACCAAAACCTCCACTGCAAATGAACTGCCTCCTCTTCTCCTGGCAGCAGCAGCATCCCACCGCACAAAGAACAGAACTCCCACCCTGCTCCTCTCCACCACCCGTCCCCACGCACGTCCCAGGTCTCTCGGGCAGCCACCTCTGAGACGAGACTGGAAGGAACAGCTTGCACAGGGGGTGGCAAACTTGGGATTTATTCTGAAAGCTTCATGTGGCTGTGAACAGTGTTTTTCCCTAACTCCAGTCACACACTCTACAGTATTTTCATCCTCTGCAGAGACAAACCATGCCATGGCCTGCCTCAAAGAAAAAACAATGACCCATAAGCAGCTATTTACATCACAACTAAATACACAAGAAGAAAGAAAAAATATGCTATTTAGTACTGAAAAGAGCTTATATTGGTCACCACGTATCCTCATACTTCATTGCAACCACACCAGGGAAACTAATGTTCCAAGTTTCTCAATTCTGTGCCATTTAAGGAGTATCTAATCATGGATTTACAGCATTACCACACTTCTTTTTAAAACCTGCAAAGATAGCAAAACCATAAAATATGAATATATTAACTAAAAAATTAGGTCAATGAAATATTTAAGCAAATGTCAGCCATATTTTACCTAAAAAAAGTATTCACTTTGCCCATAAAGGATGCTTTTTACTACATCTTAGAAGTAATTAGAAAACAAAAACCTCATGAATTTTCAAGCAAAAGAACTTGCTGTGTACCTGACCAAGTGTTTCAAGAATCTTAATATGTCACATTTCACCTCAGGAACAAAGTCAGGAATCTTTTTTAATTCATGAACTTGACACCAACTAAATCTGTAATATACTTTCACAAATCTTGTATCAACAATATAACTCTCTTTTTAAGTATCACCATGCAGTTATAAGTAATAAATAGTTTCCCTTAACTCTCAGTATCATCTGTAAGAAATACAATATCTAAAGAACATTTCTGAGGAAAAATATGCCAATCACTGAAACATGGCCCTCTTAGGTAGTTAGAAAAAGACCTACTGTACATGAGACAAAGTCAGGTTTGGAATGATGCTTCTGCTAGTTGAAGAGTCACATGAACCATTCATGGGCATTATTCATGGTTTCCACTTTGGGGTGGAATGTATCCTTTAATTTATTAAACCTTGGGAATGCTTAGGAGTAGATAAATAATGCCCAAGCCACAGTCAAGTACCCAACTCGGTTTACTAGACCACCAGCTTACTATCAGCTTTAAACATGTGAATTCTAAAAAAACCCACTCATCTTCTGATGTGTAATTCCTTAAGTAGCTAAAACTGTCAACCACAAGAAGTGTCCCTAAGTAGAGCAAAAACACTCAATTAAATCAAAATTTTTTTCACATGTTTAAATGACCAGTATTATACTCTCACTTTCAAGTCCAAGCCTATTCAAAAGAAACTCACTTTTGGTCTTTTGAAATAACCTTCAAAATACCATCACTTCTGTTTGCAGGCAAGAAAAAAACAACTCTGGAAGGAAACAGGCTGGTTTTCCTTATCTCAACTGAATAGTCACATTAACAGCTTCTGCAGTACTGCAACACAAACACTGGGTGACAGAATTAATGCACTGGAAAATGTCTGAACATACAGATAAACTAGCTCAAGCTTAGATGCAATGAGAACACTTTCAAATGGATGAATGAATGGCTAAATAAAAAAAAAAAAGGAAGATCAGATACATGAATTCAGTGTCAAAGTCACTGTAACGTTAAGAACTTCTAGAGAGACAGATGTAGCACTTTTAGTGGATGAATGATCAGTACTGTATCCTGTGCTGAGAGAACAAGCTGAGATAAAACCTCACATCCACAACTAAGAATGTGAAGAAAACAAGGTTTATTTATTCCTCTCCTAGCACCAGAAGTCCAAGCTATTCCTCAAAGTGAAAATCTTACTTCCCAAATGCCTCTTACCATCTGTCAAACAGTTTTAGCTGTTCTCAAGAGGCTTCTTATGCTACTATACACACTACATCTGCAACAGATTTCCTTCTTGTAGAGTACAGATGGAATTAAACACTGTTTTACAACAAATATAGCAAAATACTGCTCCAGATTTCAACCGCGTACAATCCAGAACCAGTTACTCTGAATAAAACACTTTTAACATATCTGCTGCTAATCAGTGGCCTATTATGAGCACTTTTTCCCGAACTTCACTTGCTGCATTTATAGGATTCAAGACTCTACACAGGCCTTCCTTTTAAAAGTCAGTGATAGTCCTTAGAACATCAAGCTCCACCAAGCTCTCTACCGCAGTATGAAATTACCAAAATGAGACAAATCACCAGAAAAGCATGCAATTTGCAGTTCCCACAAGCTGGACAAGCATATGTTTTAAGATAAAGCTACACAGAGCTGCTTCTACTGCATCTAAAGTGATGGAGTTTCTTAGGCAGAGAAACTACCTCCTTGATCAGAAACTAATTTATAAAAACATCCCCAAAACAATGCAGATTCTTCAAGTCCAGGGTCCAAATTAGTCTGCAAGGCAGCAACAATATATCTCCTCTACTAATTACTAATACCATGAAGTACTAATTTTTCAAAGCTGAGAACTTATTTCTTCTTATTCCTGGTTACTAGACCTTCTAACACCTAAAAAGCTTGTGCAAGACACACTCGTCTCAGTATTCACTCACACATTCTCAAGAGAATCAAGAGCCTTACAAAGCCCTTCACACAGCTCTAGCTTTAAACTCAGAGCAAAACTCCGTATTAGTGGGAAAGCTGCAGGCAGCAGAGGAAAGGAAGGGAACTATTGACCAGCTGAAGCTAAACTTTACCCAAAAGACAAGAGAACAGCAAAAGAAATCACTCAAGCAAAATTCAGAGATAGTCCTCTGAAAATGAATCAAAGGCTTTGCGAAAAAACTTTTTCTGTTGCTGTCGGGTTTTTTGTTGGGCTGGGTTTTTTTTAAACAAAACAAATGACCAAGACTGTGCCCATCATTTCTTCTTAAATGATATGTGTTTCTGAACTGTATTAGCATCAACCACCTGTTCTAACAGAAGCTAATTGTAATTGCTGTCTAACAAAACAGAAAAGATTAACTAATTCAACATCATTATGACCACATTAGAACATTGAGGGGGGAAAAAAAGCCGAACAGTAATGGCAGTTCATGCAGGAAGTCATCTAAAGAATCGTCTGACACTTAGAAGTAGTATTTTTAACCTCCTCACCAATTCACCAAAACAGCCTAGGCGAAGAATTATGCTGCTTCACTCTTCCTGTACAAACAGTGACTATACAAATCCCTCCCTCAAAAACCTTTCTACTACTGCTTCTCTGCTTCCCAACTGTACATCTGCCGTAGAAGCAAGATCTTCATTAACAGCACACTCTATTATGAACCACAATTTACCTGACCAAGATGTTCACATTACAGTTTGGAGAATACCATCATCAACTTCTGTGTTTGTACTACTTTAACTGCATTGCATATACTGGAGAAAAACCCACACTTGCAGGGAGTAAGATTATGCTGTTTTCTACAGCTATCACTACTTCTTCACTGAAGGTCTTTTTCTGCTCTTCACAATTCTCCATTTTGTTAAACAATAAAAATTTTTCTTCCGTGTTTAATCACAAATTTGAGTAATGTAGAGCTTGATGCATGCTCATTGAAAAGAAACAAACCGAACTAAAACAAACCACATTGCTTGGCCCATTGGAAAGTTTTAAGTATATGACATTATGTAATTTCTCAAAAAAATTTATTTCCTGTTCTGAAACAGAAGACCAAGAGACTAAGAGGTAAGTTATCTGACAGACAGCCTAAAGCAAGAGGAATTACACAGCATAAGAAGGGAGAAGGGAGAAAAGGCCCTTAGAAAAATCTCCTGCCTGCTTCAGGAAACAGAATTTGTGGGAAACATAGTGGGGAAGCAGGTGGTAAAAGAGTAATCACTGAAGAGATGAAAGCCTAATAACTGACTCGACACAGTTCATTAAAACTTGGCTGAGTGTTCTATGCAAAGATTTACTGGACGGAGAAGAGGCTGGAACACAACTTCACAGAATACAAAGTATGCATAGTTTCTTTACTAGGTAGTTGCACAACCACTTATTTGAAAGCATAACAGCAGACCAGAAAAAAGAAAATGGGTAAGTGCTGCATCGCCTCAGACCCTTCTCGATCACTTCAACAGAATTTAAGTAAAAGCAATCTAAAACTGATCAATCTTGTATAAACTTCCCTTCCCCCAAAATTATTTTTCTTCCATTTCTGCATTTTATTTCTCTTTGGAGCCAAATCTGAGGTAATATAGCAAGCACTATTAAAAGAACAGGAGCATAGAAGTCTGACTTTCTGTTCCAATTCAGTTCCCTGTAAAAAGTGTATGAGTCCAACATTTTTTCCTGCAATATGAGAAAATGCCTGTGTTGTAGAAGTTAACAAACATCAACAAGCATTTATAGAACAAAGTCTGAGGTACTCTGGGGGTTTACACGTGCAGCGGAAATACGGGCTGGATGGCCCTTTACTAAAAAGTAATTTTTAAACTAATTTGACAAAGCAGCGTGTTTAAAAGGAGCTCTTTCCCTGACCCATGAATAAAGTAGAAAAAAATTATTTATCGCTAGGTCTAAGCCACATCAGCCTCGACAAATTTGTTTACTTACAACGTGATTTTTAGGGTCTATTCCAAGCTAAATGATTCTATGATCTCCACACGCCTACAATAATAAAAATAAAAACGAGCCAGAGGGTCCACAAGTGACTACAATTACATATCTCTTTTTTCCCAAACTAGTTTCAATTCTGAAGTAAACACACCAAATCAGCATCTGGAAAGGAGGGCTCTATGGCCAGGTTTTGGAAAGTTGTATAACCACTAAACAAATTACTTCAAAGGTCAAGAGTTTTGACTAAAAACTAGTACACGGCTAAAACAACAAACTACCTCAGAAGTTTGCGGGGAATTCTAAAACAAAACAGTACACAGAAAATTTCAGAAGTCCCTTCTAAAGTTACTTGACAGCCAACAATGCAATTACGTTCTTCTCATATTTTCTGCATCATTTAAAAGCAGAGCTGTATCAACTCAGAACTCTCACTCACCAAACAACAGACCTGACACAGACAAGTGGGAAGCGCCGCTCCTTACACAGTCCTGTTACTGCCCATCATGTTCACTACG
This sequence comes from Oreocharis arfaki, assembly GCA_013398015.1. NCBI lineage: Eukaryota > Metazoa > Chordata > Aves > Passeriformes > Paramythiidae > Oreocharis > Oreocharis arfaki. The sequence continues at coordinate 894,693 of VZRR01012119.1, forward strand.
GACTAACAACTCAGTACGAACTCCTGCCTTTTCAAAACTTCAAAACTGAGGTTGATAGTTAACAAGCATTAGCAGGGCCCCGATTATAGCACTTAACAGATCAAACAGATTTATATTTCCTATGATTAAGTTGAAATAACTGAAGTTATTGAAGTTGCCAGCTGAAAATCAAGCGTTTTTAAAAGGTATCCTGATCTCAATCCCAAGAACTCTGTTTTGTTTGGACAGTGGCAGCACGAAACACGTTAGAAACATCTTCAGTGCACACGGAATTGATGGCTTTCCTCCTTTCAGGAGGAGAATTCCACAGCGCACTGCTGTAACACACGATTTGTGAAAACTATTATTTCAACAGCCGTGTGAACCTCATCTGAACGATCACCCAGTTCGTTGAGCAAAACCCCCGTAGAGCCCAGGCTCTTTCGGAAGCGAGCCATTTCCAAGGCCTGCTAATAGAGACACAGAAGCGCGGCTGGCAGCGCCAGGGGACCGGGGACAGTAACTAGGTTTCGCTCCCCAGGGCACGGCTACAGCACAGGACTATTTTCCCAGTGCGAGGGGAAGGAGGTTACCGGCAGTCACGGCAGCTACATTATAACCGCATCTATCGCCCGGTTTCCAACGGCGGCCGGCGGGCGCGGGCGGGCCCGGGGTGCGCGCACGGCAATTGCCAGCAGCCGGCCCGCGGCTCCGGAGCCCCCGGCCTCGGTGCCCGGCTCCGCGGGGCCGTGCTGGCGGCCGGACACCGCACCGAGCCGCCGCAGCCAGCTCAGCCTCGCCCGCGGGCTCCAGCCCGGCCGGCGCAGAACCCCCCCCG